>JAYDZE010155790.1:0-22254 GCA_034509125.1 Monilaria moniliformis | reverse complement strand
TCTCCCAAACGCGAATTACCCATTTTTAGAAGTTAAAAAAAAAGTTTCCCGTTTTGGGAATTTTATTGGTAGATCCTTCTAGATCCGGAAATTTGCCGGGATATATTGTGTGATGAGTATGACGAAATGGTTGTGTGTGTGTGTGTGTGTGTGTATGAGAAAGAAAGAGGAAAAAGGAAATGTTGTAATTTATAGTTATTTGAATTTTCACATATTTACTATAAATATAAAATTCAAATTGTTGAATTATGAATGTATATAATTGGAACTTAATTCAAAATTTAAATATTTTTATGATACCAAACAATGAGTTGAAAACTGAATATTTAAATTCCAAATCCAAATTTCCAATTTCATACTACCAAACATACCTTAAGTGGAATTTTTTGGTGGATTTTCTTCTACGCCAATTTGTCTTACTGCTGCTCATGTTGTAACTTTCTCAACATTTCCAGGCGTATAGTTTGTACTTTAACTATGTAACAGCCAGTTTTAATAGTTTAAGTGTGACAGCATTGATTGTCGAGCACTTGCTACAATTATATAAAATCATGTAAATAATTGATTTTACTTTTGTCTTAATTCGTGTAAGAACAGAAAGAAAATTATTTATTATTATGTGATTTATAAAAAAAATTATCTTACAAGATATTGGGATATTGGGATCCGAACCATACATGCTCTTGTTGTGACACTATTATTTTTGTACTCAGAAAGATTAAGGATGCTCGTTAAAGCCAAAACTCCTAAGTATTATGTATTTTTCGTTAAAGTGCTTTATGCCAATTTTTCACTATTTTTACTCTGCTTCTATGCTATTTTATTGTTGAAGTTGCCATATAATAGGGCAAATTGTTAGAGATGTTCTTAGGACTCAATATTCGTATTGTGAAAGTGAATGTATTCCATAGGTTTGTAAAATATATGTTGTTTCACTTCACTAGATTTCTCTCATGTTGAATAAAAGGTTGCTTTTCCTGATGAAATGAAAATTGGATTCATGTAACACAACACGAGAAAGATTTTTCATTCCTTAGCCGGAAATTTCTATTTTCGATTTATTGTAAACATTGTACTTATGTAATGTAAGATAATTTTGGACATAAATCTAATGTGCAATACACACGTGAATTAATTAATCTCATGATTTCTTAATAATAAAATACATGATTAACTAAGAAAATGAAATTTCATATAACTTGATACTAATATGCAAGGCATGAAAATCAAATGATTGAATTTTACGTAAATTTTAGTACATCCTTTTTGTTGGGATTTGAAATAAAAAATTCTCAAACTTTTTCCAAATAAGGGTTATTACAGAAATTTAGAACATAGAAAGTCGATTTACTTAAGGAAAAATAAATAAAATACTGAACAGGTTCTTATGTTAGTAATTATGTAATAAATATTAATCAAAACTACGAAATGCAATGAAGTTGATAAGACGCTTTCCTTCTGATAAGTAAGTTGAAGATTTAAATCATCTAAAATGCACGAGCGTGGTTGTATTAAAAAAGAAGAAGAAGAAATGTATACAACAAGAAACGACACTAATTATTATATTTACTATTAAGTTTATTGGAAGAAAAAGTGGAATGATGGGCCGCATATAAATATATTATAAAGTAAAATATTATAAAGTAAAATTAATAACGTTGCATATTTTAAAAATTTGAGGGGGGGACCCTGGACCATATATATGTAATATACATAACATTTTTTGACATGTCCGAGTGCAAGAAACGGCAGGCCCCTTCCCCTCTCTCTCTTTGTTGAGGAGAACAAATCAGTGTGGATGTGAAATCACCGTCAATCATCCAATTAACTTCACTTTCCATCCTTTATGGTTTCCACCTTCTCAATTAAAGAAAAAGCATATGAATTTATTCAATTTACTTTATCAAAATTCAGTTGGGGGAATTCATGATACTTAATTACTTAACATCACAACCCCACCACCCCCTTTCTTATCATTTCAGAAAAGAAATATATGATTGGGACAAGAAAAAGTTAATGCCCATTTTACTTACTCAAATAAATAGTAGTCATAAATTATAAATATATAATTATTAGCCACTAATATAATGAATAATCGATATTCTCGTTTTAGTTGTATTTTTACCACCACATTTAACTTTTTTAGAATTACACATATATATACACACACCTTCTAATCATAAGAACGTGAGAACTATTTTTTGCCTTTGGATCGCAACGATGGATACATCTCCTTAATAGATGAATGCAGGTTCTGAGTTCAAATTCCAAAGGCAGCGAATTTTTTATATTTTTTAATACAGTTAAATTAGTGATAAATGTAGTAACTTTGCGCGTTCACACAATAAGAGATGTTTTTATTTTAACCTACCACTATATATATATATATATATATATATGTCATATCTATTAAAGCATTGCACCGTACGCAAGTAGGACCATTATTCCGCGAAGTGTGAAACAAATTACACCGCACGCAGATGATATTTGAATCCCAAAACCTCTCGCTAAGAAGAGTCTTGTGGTGTTTCAACTTTGCTACTTAAACTGATCCTCATTAGTCATTACATTTAATTTTTGATATTTCCTATGACATGAGGACACTATCATGCAACGATGATCAAATGCGGGATGACAAGAAGGCGCGGACGGATATATTTGCACCTTCGCGTCATCGTCAAATTTCTCGGCGAAGAACGCAGTTGAATTTTATGTTCTTGTTTTACTTGGGGCATTTTTCTAACAATGGCTACTTTTTTTATATATATTTTTGTATTAGTGGCTACGATCTTTCTTTCATTAAATATAATGGCTATTTATTGTTTAAAAATGAGCATCGGTCACTATTTCATTAATTAAAAGCATTGAGTTTCTATAGTGATCTAATTTGTTTATTGTAGTTCGTGATTTTCCCTTCGATTTAGTATAATTGAGTTACATTATGCCAAATCAACTACTTGTCATTTTTATTTTTTTAGTTACAATTTGTATGTATTGTGCATACACATACTTAAATAATTTGAATTATCGATCTACTAATTAAAGAGAAAATAATCTAATTATCAACTAAATTGCGGTACATTCATACATTGTTGTAAAGACGGGCAAACCCTTTTTGATAGTTGGCGTATTTTTGAAGAATCCAATTGGCGATGCTTGTATATTTAGCAAGCTACTTTAGGTGGGGAGGAAACGTTCAAGTGTTTATCAATTAAAAGGTTAGGTATTATTTCATTTCATTATGGGTTGCATAATTGGATTTTGGTTGGGGACTTGGTTTGTTTAAAATGAAATAACTCGTTTTCTAAGACGAGTTCAAAAGACTTGGCTCCTTATACTCGCTCCTTTTTAGTATAACGTCAATTTTTTTTAAATGTAACATTTTAACTAATTCTAAATATAAAAGTTATTTGTATTTAGAAAAGATACGTGTACAGTATTGAATATAAAACTAATGAGTAACTTGAATTATATAAAATTTTCTTAATATTGAGTTCATTTTTTTAAATATTGTGTATATTCTATTGTCTCTATCTGTCAAAAATATAAAGTTATTACATGTCGACCAACATATATACTACTACTTTCTAAATATCAATATTAATACTTGTTTGCAATAAGCTAATATATATATATATATATAGGGTCGCACTAGTGTGGAAATATAACCTTATTTTATAACTAAGACTAAATCTGATCCGTTGGATCAGGAAACCTACAACCTAGATTTTCAAAATTATGGAATCTGTATAGCATAATAGCGCAATCAGTATAGGGGTATTCTCGACACGGAAAAATATACGTGAAGATATTTATCTTATCCTAAGTGGCATATTTATCTACGAAAAGCGCAAAGTATGGGGCCCACTTAATTGTCGTTTTCTGCACAAAAGCAATTCTTACGGTGACTGTTCACCACTCTCCTTTCTTCCCGCCAGAAGCACAAACGGTACACCTCTGCAAACATACACGACTGAGGATATGACTGAAGTACTAAATGTCCAGCCAACTGTTGTGCTAGAGCCTCTACAGCCTCAAATGGAGCATCAACATGAGGTCGTAAATATACTTCTCTGGATATATATTCTATTGCTTTCATATATTGTCTATACTGATTGCAAAGTTGTTTTCCTTATTTGAAGAGTGAGGGTAATGACATGCAGAAACAACAGCCATCACATCAACATGAGGTATACTGCTCAACATTTATTGCTATACTGCTTGATATTTTATGATATGCTGCTTGAGAATATCCGTTATATTGCTTCGATAATGTGTATTGCTCGATATATACCATATATTGCTTGATATTATAAGTTGTACTGCTTGATTATATATGACATGCTGCTTTGGGGCGTATCAAATATTGCTTATATGTATAACCCATGCCAGATAAATCACCGGTAGGTGATGAAGAAGATGTGGATCTCGACGTAATCATGGGACGAGCATTTGAGGCCTGCGAGATGATGACTGGACAACTAGTTGTCTATGAGATCAGACCAGAAGTGGTTAAGAGGCTCAATCTCTGAACAGATCCAGAGAACCAACCGTCCACTTCATTGAGGTCCCCATACAATCAAAGGGTGACGCCGATTACCCAGAAGCTCGAAACTACTGAGAAGGAGCTTTACTTGGATCATGATGACAACGTTTAATGAGTATGTTTTATTTTTTATTTTTAAAATTTTAATACTTATTATTCATATTACTTATACTGATTAATTGTTCTTTGTTTTACTGTTTCAGGAATCGTTTAGTGTACAACGATGGTAATGTCGAGATGATAAAATCTGATATCATCACACTTCAACCACATTCTCGTATCAGTGTCGGTTTGATTGATGCATACACCTCTTTTTTCTTTATTGCCATCGACTGCTTGTCTATGCTGTCATGCGACGCTTTGCCGTTGTTGGATTCGAGGTCGATACAACTCTCGACACCTAGGCAGCCTCTGATTGGTCGAGAAATTGGATTTCCAACAAGAAATTTTGAAGGTGACTCTGATTTCTACATATCTTTGTTTGCTTTATATTGGATGATTAGGATCGTAATATTCTCAGTTAAGGTTTGCAGGTTGTTTTTTTGTTCGTTGTTGTTGATTCATAAGATAGACGACGAGACAATGGTAGGTCCCTGCGACTGACTCTGATACCATGTTATAATATGAAATAGAAGTTTGGAAACATTGACTCGAAAAATATTGAAAAAGTTAGGGGCTGTAAATTTTTGATTTGTAGTGCTCTGTTTGTTTATCCATTACGCCCTATATAGACTTATCTGAACTATATAAGAAAAAAAAAATCAATCTATTACATGAATTTGCCTTCATTTTTGCCTTAATTGATTTTGATTACTACTACACTCTTGAGATAGATTTTTGTAGGAATTCGATTTCCAACTAAGTTTAATTAGCAAACCTCATAATGAAGGACAAGTAAGGGCTTAGGTCCACAAGACTAAGCTTGGGAAATAGCGAAAGTAACCTTAATTATATAAACAGAATACAGACTGAAATCGAAAGAATTCAGTTATCAATTAACCAATCTTTCTAATCGAATAATTGAATTTGAATTCCCACCCAAGACTCATCCAGGGCCATATAATGAATTTCTCAATCATAGTATAAGAGGTGCTAAGTATGATTGTTGTTTAGCTAAGTTGATCACTATATATTAACGATCAATTATTAATTAGCTCTCTTTGAAGACGACGACGATGATAATACTATTAAAAATAATCATCATCTCATATTTCGACTTCAAAATCAAAAGAGATATGAAGGACCAACTACTCCAACCGCTAATAGGTATTATTTTGAACCATAATAAATACAACAATAAGCTAAAATCTCACGATCCATCGTGTGTAATGCATTAATTAGTCTACGCACTAGTTCAAATGTTTTATTACTTTTTATTGAAAAATAGTTTTCTTTTCACTAATAATAAATCTCATGTTATGAAATATGGCTCGAAAAAAAATCAAAAGAATCTTTATAAAGACAAGTACAAGTAATACTCGAAATTCTTACATATCAAGTCTGAAGATATAATAAGATTGAATATAAGATATAAAAAAAGACAAATATTAATTGGGTAAAGTTAGAATAATATCCACGATAGAAATATGTCCAAATTCAATTGAATGCTATTGCAGAAAAAACTTGATGTTTTGAAATTCGAACTCTCTTACCATACTCTTCAAAACTTTGTGGTTTAATTAAAGAGTAAAATAACAAAATTAATAGATTACCCAACCGGCAACCCCACCACCCACCCCACCCCTGCCCCATCCTCCCTCTTTTCAACTGTCAAGCAACTCCAAAAAGCAACCTTTCTTCCATTTTCGAACTCCTCTGATCACTTCCCATACCCACAAAATAATGTGAAGAAAAAAGTAGGGGAAATAAGAAAACAAAATGTCTACCCATAGCTACAGAAATGGCGGCACCGCATCAAGAGCAGGAGCTACCAAGTTTGAGAATTATGGCAATAGTAATTCTAAATACTCTCCATCTTCTTCTCTCAAGTCGAAGGTGCAGCAGTCCACGACGGCTGCTTCCAGTCTCCGCCGCGGAAGCCGAGATTATTCCACGAGTAATCTTCGCTGCAATTTAGATAGATATGTACATGATTTTGGAACTTTGATTGTTTTTGTGTATATTTGTTTTTTTTTCCTGTTATAATTGCCTTGTTAAAAGTTGAATAAATGTTTTCAGGCTCTGCGCCTGTGGAGGTACGCAAATATTTTATATTAGTTTTCCTATGTTGGGTATAAAAGGAAGTTTTTGCCTCTCTATGACTTGGTTTCGTTGTAATGCTGGTTGGTGATGTTTCTATAATGCATCGATAGTTATCTGCAGTCATTTGAACGTAATGGAGCCGTAGTATCGTAATTGAATTGGCTGAGTTATGGATAACGGTGAGTGTGAGACAATTATCTGCTTGATAATGGTAGGATTTACAGCGAGTGGCATAGTTGCTCGCTTAATTATCTGGTGTGGAATGTGATTTATACTGTTGTTGTTTTCTCCTCTTTCATGTGCCGTTTTCATATGTGAACGTTCTGTGTTCTGCTAGATATGGAAACTTCTGGCTCTGTTACAGATTGATTCCCCTTCAGATTGTCCTGCAACACTCTTTTCTTTGATTTAGTGTGTTTCCCAAAAAGATCATCATCTGTGTCCAAAGGTTGTTACAATATTCTATAAAGGTCACTGCGTGCTGAATGTTGCCTTCTGTGATAGTTTCTGGAAGAGTGCGAGTTGCTGTCAGATTAAGGCCTCAGAATTCTGAAGAGATGATAGCGGATGCTGATTTTGCTGACTGTGTTGAATTGCAACCAGAGGTACAACTCTGGCTGTGTTCAAAGGACCATTTTCAGATTGCTTTGCCCTTGGAAATTGGCAATATAATTCATGTCAGGAGTTTTATCTTTCATCTCAAATATGCTTATCTTGATTTTATTTCAGCTGAAGCGATTGAAACTTCAAAAAAACAACTGGGATTCTGATACCTATGAGTTTGATGAAGTCTTAACAGAGTATGCATCACAAAAACGTGTTTATGAAGTTGTGGCAAAGCCAGTAGTCGAGGTATAATGAGCTTCGCTAATTTGTTGGTTTTCGTTGTTATCCTCTTACTTCCAATATCACAGGTGCCGTTTAGTTGTGCGTGAAGACTGAATAGGTCATTTTTTTATTATGATCGTTCTCTTCTATGTAGCATGATTCAATGAAGAACTTGTTGCTGTATGTCATTTCTATATAAGTAGCTGATAGTCATTTAAATGGCATTTCAAAGAGGTTTAGTTACCCAAAGTAAGCTAGAAGTTGATTATCACTTGAATATTCAATGATGAATGACTTTTTCCAAAAATCATCAAGAAAATTGGTCCAATCAGTTTACCAGTCTTCTTCTCATGGAACTTGATTTGTGCAACTATAACTAACTGATGTTTTTTGTTACAATTTTTAAAGACCTCAGATTTCAGTTTAATAGATGGGTCTTTCGTAGTCCTTACGAATTAGGCTTATTAAATTCCTTAAAACCTCAATTATCGCTGATAAATTTAGTGCTCTTTGTAAATATAACTTCGGTTACTCACACTAATAAGATATTCTATATTGAGGTGTTGTGACCACTCTGGCAGACTTGTGAATTCTATTTATTTACCTTTTCTTATCCTACGGGTATCTGAATTTTCTTTTGGTTGATATCTGTTGCTACGTGATCTTCATCCTGGATGGGAAAATGTCTAACCTGTTTTTTGATTTAAAATATAAGATGCAGATTGTTGTTTTTTCTGCAGAGTGTTTTGGATGGTTACAATGGAACAGTGATGGCCTATGGACAGACGGGTACAGGGAAAACCTACACTCTTGGACGACTTGGTGAAGAAGATGCTGCTGATCGTGGGATAATGTTGCGAGCAATGGAGGATATACTGGCAGAAGTATCACCTGAAAATGATTTAATTTCTGTTTCTTATTTTCAGGTCTTGTTATCTATGAGAATTGTCACCTTTCTAATAGGCAGCAATGTATAGTTATTTAAACGATAGTTGCTGGATACAATTCAGCAGTTCTGCATTGCAAGTAATTAGTGAAACTTATTTCTCTATGTACTGGTGCAGCTTTACATGGAAACAATACAGGATCTCCTTAATCCATCTAATGATAATATAGCTATTGCGGAAGACCCGAAAAATGGAGATGTTTCTCTTCCTGGTGCAACCTTGGTAGAAATTAGAGATCATAAAAGTTTTATGGAACTACTGCAATTAGGGGAAGCGCATCGTTTTGCCACAAACACAAAATTAAATACAGAGTCCTCCCGTAGCCACGCCATTCTAATGGTAAAATGCATTCTATCTTTTGATACTGTTAAGAATAAGTTGTGGTATCGCATGTTATCGATACATGTATAATGACTATTGTTGGGGGCATTTCTTCATTGAAGGTGCATGTAAAGAGGTCAGTGAAAGGAAAAGATTCTTCAGTTTCTAATGAAAATGGTAACAGGACCCTGATGAGTAAAACATTGAAGCCTCCCATTATACGAAGAAGCAAGCTAGTTATTGTGGATCTTGCTGGTTCTGAGCGCATTGATAAATCAGGTATTGCTTTCATATTTTTATTTCTAGTCTTGGCTCCCATTCAATTAATGTGCCATAGCTTTTTGACCTTCCTACCTTCTTGAAAAGGAGCTGCGTTATTATGTTTGTAGCATTTTCGTTTACATCTAAATGCCATCCTATAGAATAGAGTATTTATCTTGGTACTGTCTGAGTCTCAAGTTCTTTACACAATTGTTGGTTGAAAGAATATAGAATCTTTCTTATCTTTTGAACGAAAGAAGAAATCCTTGAAATATATACAGCTACATAAGAGAATATGTAACCTAAAAAAATTAGTTCCTTGAAGTCATAAAATAAATAAGGAGAGAATCAAGCTTAATCTCCTCTAGACCATAGTAAATCAAGCTTAGTGGTGGCACCTCATTGTCAGAATCAAGCTTAATCTCCTCTAGACCATAATAAATCTACCCAATTTAACCCCAACAGCTCAACCTAAAAACTAACTATTCAAAGGGCCCACTTTCAACTAACTCTCTTTAAATTTATACTATTAATAATAACAAATTAAAATATATTTCAATATTTTACTTATGTAAATTCAAATAATAATATTTTAATTAGTATTTGCAAATTTAAAAGGGAAAGAGAGAGATAGTAAATTGGACTTCTGAAAATATAGAAAGAAATAAAATAAAAAATTCAAATGGCTACTTCAATCACAGCCACAGCCAAAAAAAGAAACGAAAAAAAAGGAATGCATACAACACAGCTAAAAAGGGAAAAAAAAAGGAGAATAGAATTATTAATCATAACACCATAAAAAAGTACACATATTGCATAATGGGGAAAATTAAAAAAGAATTTGAGATATGCAAAAAAATGAGAAAGAAAAGAAACGAGGATCTGTGTGATCCTGACCCATACAATTCTAACTAAAATATATGACAAATAAGCTCCTAACTTTTAGATAATTAATTATATTGAACATGTGTACTGAATTAGTGTTTTGTACAGCATCAAACATGATGCCGAAACACAAACAAGGAGTTTGAGAAGAACTATTGCTATTTTCCTTGTACAAAGCCTCTTTTAAAACCCCTATATTCCAAAATTCCATTTTTGATCTTCTATTATGTTTCTCAATGTATTTTTCATCTAGTAAGTGGTCTTTAGACACTCTGCATCATGTACAGTTCTTATTCCTGTATTGGGAAAGTGGACGCATCATTGTCTACTTATTCTAGATACTTAGTGAGTATTGCATGTGTTTTGCTCAAAGGAATAGATCATACTTTACTTTCATTTTACTATAGTTGTTTCTTGTTGGCATCAATGGAAGGTGTTGCTTTGGCATGTTATACGCTAACTGTTATACGCTAACTCTTACTCTTCATGCTTTTGACTGTGTTGTTCATCTGGCAGGGAGCGAGGGTCATACATTAGAGGAAGCCAAATCTATCAATCTCTCTTTGAGTGCATTAGGGAAGTGTATCAATGCATTGGCAGAGAATAGTGCTCATGTTCCTGTCCGCGATTCGAAACTCACTAGACTGCTTCGAGATTCCTTCGGAGGTGATGATTTGAATGAAAAAAAGCCACCAATTCCTTGGTCATATTGCATAGAATAAACTCAAATGAGAAAGCATCAGGAATTAATAGCATACATGTCTAAAAGGTCTTCCTTCAAGAGAAACTCTCTTCATCCTCTGCCCTTGTCTCATCATGCCACCTCTCTTCCAATTTGACATTTAGGATGAAGAAAATTTACTTATATTATTCATTATAAATGATTCTTACAGTAGATGTATTCCATTTTTAAGGATATATTGGTACTGGTTTCTAGAACTTCCATGGTTATCTGTATGTCTTTCCTTGTTTGAAGTATACGTTTGGATTGTTTTTCTTCTTGTTTTTCGCTGAATATAATGTGCATTTGGACTTTACATCTTTCATTAGGATGAAGTCCCAATGAAATTTTCTGTTCCCTGCTTCCTGTGAAATCCTTTCTTTTCTGGCTGTGAGACTATGGTTAAGTCTCTCCTTTCTTCTTGAAGCGGTAATTTTATTTAATGAATTTAACGAATGGAGAAATTTCAGGTCAGTCGGGTGTGCTCACTTTTCGAACTTGGCATTCCTATTCTTATATGCGTCATGCTAGAGATGATGAGAATGATTTAGAAGAGAAAAGATCACATGAAATCTCGTCTGGTCTCATGATATCTAATGATTCCTGATGTTTTTTCCATTTTCCTGATAATTGTTATTGTAGATGAGTCCAACAAGGAATGGGTGTGGATGCGCAGCCTATTTCTTGAAACCTTAGAGTTAGAGATTATCTATTCAAACATTGAGTCAGGGGTCTTTTAGGGGGGAATAATTTCAGTTCTATTTGGCCTTGTGCTTGGACAGTCGTAGTCTATAGTGTTCTGCTTTCTTTCAGCATTATACACTCGGGAAGGAGCCTAAGACAAACGATTGAGTAGAGAAGTTACTCAGCAATAACCAAAGAAAACAAGGTTCCTCAGACTCATGGCCAAGCGTATATTATAATGCTGAAAGAAAATAGAACACGACGAGCTACAACTGTCACAAGCACAATGCCAAATAGAATTGAAATTATTATCCCCTAAAAGGCTCCCGACTAAATGTTTAAATAGATAATTTCTAATTCTAGGTTTTGTGGAAAATGGCCGCACATCCTTGCCCATATCTTAGTGGACTCATCTACCATAACAAGAATTAGGAAAACACGAGATACAGATAAGGAAACGTTAGGCAATTATGGGACAAGATATGTAAAGATTTCATGGGATCTACTAAATAGATCAATAACACACCATACACATGAAGTTCAGCACATTCGAGATATTCTGCATGGTAGTGTATGTAAAAAAATATGCATTCAAGATCCTTTTATTACCAATAATCTTAGACCTCAATAAGAAGATTCTGGATAAGCTATGCATGATTATCAGTTATGCAAAACTTGCAGAAGAAATTTTTAATTTTTTCATATTATATATCTTCTGAAAAAAGAATAGTAATCCAATCTAGATGTTTTTCATTAATCTTATGTAGATAACTAGGTACATCTATCTACGAGTAAATTCATTAGTCAATTGCAGCAGCTGCTTGAAAGTTTGTCAGTCAATGTTGTCATTCAGTAGTGTCTCTGATGGCCCAGTTGACTGCAGATTTTTCTTGTATGTAATTTATTGAAACCAAGTCATGGTTCATAATTTTGGTTGCTATCTGCTTTCACAGTTCTGCTTATCAATACCTAAGCAGATGTAACCTAGTTAGGTTGTCTTTTTTTTTTTGCTTGGGGTCTTTCTCTTCCTTTATAGGAAATGAGAAGGGTCTATTATACAAAAAAATCTGAAAGATCCAATGCCAGTATTTGATAACACAGGCTGTATAAATTATTCAGGTACAGCTAGAACCTCATTGGTTATTACTATTGGGCCATCACCACGCCACCGAGGAGAAACATCTAGCACCATCATGTTTGGGCAACGCGTAAGTTCAATTTTCTCCCCATGTTTATGTAGAAAATGACCGCTAAAAATGTATATTTAATATTTTTTTTTTATATTTCAATTATGTTGCATTTAGTGGTTGTAGACCAAACTGTTTACATTCTATATCTTTATATGCTGATAGAGTGAGCTGTGAAACAATAAGAAGTAACAATGATGTATGTGTAATTTTGTTATGGCAGGCTATGAAGGTGGAGAATATGGTAAAACTCAAAGAGGAATTTGATTACAAAAGTCTATCAAGGAGGCTTGAAATACAATTGGACAAGCTAACCGCTGAACATGAAAGGCAACAAAGAGCATTCGATAACGAGATTGAAAGGATAACTTTGGAAGGACAGAAACGTATTGCTGAGGCGGAACAAAATTATGCTGATGCACTGGAGGTGCTTGAATGCACTAGATGAGTGTGATCCTTGGTGTAAATATATATTGGTTTCTTTTTCATCCGTGTCGGTTTTGAAATTCAGTCTGGAAAAATATAATCTGTTTAGTCTAGGAATTCTTTTATTTCTAATTGATGATCTATAATTAAATATTGACGAGAATAATGCCCTAATGATTTTCTTTAAGACATGATAGAGCATGACTAATTATGCCTTTTTCGTAGAAATTTCAAGTTCCCTAAAAAATAAGAGTATGCTGCTCAATTGCAACAAGCACACGGTATTCTTTAGGTATAGGTGTAAGAATAGTTGGCTGTGTGCTCACTGTGCAGCTGCTTAATAGTTATCTCTATATTGATTAAAACCTTGAGTTTCTGATACATGCATGTGAGGCTAGCTTCCTTTCATATGGAGACCTAAGAAGTTCTCATGTATGTATAGGCCCTACATGTCATATAGTCAAGGTTCGTTAAGGTTACATGATTAATTTCTTCCTTTCCTTTAAAGAAGCCGCAGAAGGTATATAGATTTGTACAGTATGATTATATACTTTGTTTTTTGGTTTTTGTTATTTTTGTTTTGTTTTATTTTGTTTTTTTATCTGCAGAGCTTTTTATAAGCATAGCTGTCTTTCAGTTTGACTCTGATATGCAGGGACCTATCCCTGTATTCTCTCACTTGTGTTCTGATTTTGACTAGCTTTAGTGTCTTTTGGATAATGCTACTTTTTTGTCCTTCAGAAGCAGAAATTAAAGTGTCAGAAAGACTATATTGAGTCAGTAAAGAGGCTTGAGGAACAATCAGCAGTAAAACAAGAAAAACATGGACAGCGAAAAGTTAATGTTGGTTTATCAGATAATGGCCCTGATCAAAAATCAAATTCACAGGTGTTGTGCGATCATTTATTTACTCAGTTTGGTAGCTGCTCGTTAATGTGGTTCTGTTGGTTCTAACTAGTTACCGATGTTGATTCAAAAAAACTACAACCTCTACAAATAATTCGCCCGACTTTGTGACAGTCTTGCATTATGCTAATTTTGACTTATAGCTTTCTGTCTGTTCCTTGTAATACAATAATGGACTTTTAATCTGCCTAAAAATCTTTTTCGTACTTAAAACTTCACAACAAAGAAAGTACTTCTTTGGATTCTGTGCCTGTATTTTGCAATTTTTGTTTTTTCCAATTCAAGATTTTATAAGGGAAAGTACGATGAAAGCTAGTTTTTGTGGTGTCCTGCATTTGGATGGAATTTTGCTATCAAAATGTTAATCTGCATTAGTGATTGGAGATCTCTCTATGTTTTAACCTCCTGAATTTTGGGTCTTTTGCATGCAATTTGTCCGCTAGATGAGTTTGTACTCTTACAGGAGAGGGTGAAATGTACTTTAAACAATGCGATTATCCATCCCATCCATTTCATCTAGTTGAAAATTCATCACTGTGTACTTACTTTTGCTACCATAGATGAAAGATATTACATTTTTTATTTTTCAGTAGTTTACAATTTTGTGGATTTGAGTCCTACCTGTGTTTAATGTGCAAATCTATTCCTTAATGTCTTGAATTAACTTCAGAAGCAGAATGCAGAAATAAGAAGCAGCATTTAATGTGGATAGGAATCAACTCTACTGTGTGTTAAAATTGCGAGTTTATTCCTTGATATCTTAATGGTGTCTTGAGAATCCGTATGTAAAAATAAGGAAGATGAGCTTAACAGAGAACTTTTTTATATGTCGACTTCATAGCACGTTAAAAGTTATCAATGTTGAAGGGAGAGGCATGAGATCAATCAGCAAACTATGTCTTTGAGTTTGTGAAACATAGGCCTTGGCTGTATACTCCATTTATTCCTTCAGTAACCTTGCTGCTGCTGACACTTTCAATTACAGTTTGACTCTTACATGAGAGTGATCTATAAAGAGACTTTATAAATTTCCTATCCTCACTTGAAATAGTTGAACAATGTCAATCCGGAACTAATACTCAAATAGCCATGTTTATCTGCCTTGTCTTGTGTTCCCTTATTTTTTATATAATTCTCTAAGCATGTATATTTTGCATACTACTTCATATTTCAGCCTCCAGTGCTACCTAGTTCCAGTGAAGTTGCAGAGCTTATGCAAATGCTTAACAATGAAACTCTTCTATGCAAAGCTGCAGAAGCCAAAGTTGATAATCTGAATAAGCAGTTGATTCAGTGGAAAAACATGGAGGTGTTAATTGAATTGGTTACTTTTCTTCAATAATCTGGCCAACTACTCTGTCTTGCTAAATTTGTAACTTGCCTTACGCTAGGCTGCCAGAAATTCTGAGATCTTAAAGCTTGGTAAGATGCTGGAAGATGAAAAATGCGAAAAGGCAAAACTGGAAGAAGAAATCAAAATGTTACAGAGTCAACTATTGCAAATAAGTTTTGAAGCAGACCAGGTAGCTATGTTGGACGAGTATTGAACTGCCATTACTCCATAATTTAAATCTAGATTCAGTAACCCACTAACCCCGCCCAACAAGTGAACAAAAAATATGTATTATTCCTGCTCAATATTTAAACATCAATGTTTATCTTGCCAATCCTTTCTTTGTGGTCCCTTTTGAGTCCAAGTTTAGGGCATTAGATGATAGTTCACTTTTGTATATTTTAATTGCAGTGGCAGGACATTGTCAAGTGTATCTGTCCTCTAACTGAAAGATTTTGTGTTGGTTTGTGATTTTAGAGCTAGAATTCATACAGTGGATCTGCTACCCATAACTTAACCCCTTTCAGAAATTAATACTTGTAAATAACTATAATTATATAAAGCTTTTTGTCCATCTCAATGCTTCTTAGTCTACATTGTCTTACCATTGGCTTTTCTTCAAGTGTTTCATCTGTTGGCTGACATAGGTTTGAATGACTGATTGATTTATAACTGAAGTGAATCTTGCTCAATGGTAGCAGTCCAAATTCATCCGTTCTTCCACTTTTGGGTAGTTTTAATCCACTGTTGTCTGTGCTGAATTTTTCATTGGCCATTGAACTGGAATTTTGTTTGAAGAAGAAAAAAAGGAATAAAAGGAATAAAAGGAAAGGCTGGGAGTATAGTATTGTGCATGATGAATTATTAACTTCGTCATTATTTATGACTTTGTAGTCACGAAGAAATATTGACAAAAGATTGAGTGGAAAAGCACCAAACTCTCTGGACTCACTCATCCCTCAGGCCAAGCATCAACAACTGAGAGAGCCTGGTGATGGAGACAAAGCATCAGTTGTGAAACTCTTTGAACAAGGTGGACTTGTAATTTCTTGTGTTACTTTTAATCCAATTCTTTTCTGGGATCTCTTTTATAGTCTCAATGTTGTTACAGACAGAGCTTAGACATGTGTGAGCAACGCCCTCCATCTTTAGTCCTGTTCTTTTTTCAGTCAGTTAATTTTTTTAGTATTGGCCTGTGGGCACCTACATGGTCTTTGCATGGCTTATTTGCATAAAACAATTCTTTCTCCCTACGAGAAGATTTGTCTAGGATTTATATTCTTTCCCAGAATAGCAGTGCTTGCACTTGGGCAGGATAAAACCTTCTCCTGATTGTTCTTTGTTAATTTTATTTTCATCATTGATCAATTTACAATAAGATTCCTATTAGGTTATTGTTTGTTCTCTTATACTATAGCAATTGTATTGATGAATTTTATGAAACTGCAACAGTGGGGCTGCATAAAATATTGTCATTACTTCAATCTGATGATGCTGATGTACGGATTCATGCTGTTAAAGTAGTTGCTAATCTTGCAGCGGAAGGTATATCTAAATGACTTTCCTTTACATTTTAGTAATATAATCTTGTTTCGGTTCCTTGTATTTTCTTCCCCTCGTTTGTCTTCACGCATACATCAGAGGCTGAATACAGATTGCTAAAAGTTAAGTCCTTTGCTTCTTTCTGAAGTGCCGGTACTGTAAATTTGATCAGTGATGCCACTGGAACCATGGATGCTTCTGTGCAGTCATACTGGTTTTATAGTGGCTCCTTTAGTGGAAGGAATGCATGCTTTTAAACTACATAGATGGTCATCACACCAGTTGTTTGGCACAATGCAGTATTTTTAACAGCCGATTGCTTTGTGTGGTATTCGTCAAACTCTCTAGATGAAGCTAGTGTTAATCTTTTTCTATTAAGTTTGGGCCACATCTCTATCTTAGAATGCAGTGGCCTGCTAAATCATCAATTACTGGAAAATTTCCTACCTCCCCCATCACTGATTGCTGAATAAGGTCTTGAATTGCTCATGTTGTCATCTTGGTTTTCAGAATATCATCTTTGCAAGAAAAAGGTCTTGCCCCTCTCGTGTCTGATTGCTGAATAAAGTCAAGTTCATGACATATAATGTTTCCTTAATCTTCAGAATCAAATCAGGAAAAGATTGTTCAAGCTGGTGGGCTTACATCCTTACTTGAGCTTCTGAGAAGTTCTAATGACGAGACCATTCATAGAGTAGCGGCTGGCGCCATTGCCAATCTTGCAATGAATGGTAATTTTCCATTAGTTGGAGTTATGTCATACTACTGATGATATATATATATATATACACACGCTAGGATTGCGAATTGGATGGACTAGATTATAAGAAAAAACGTATGATTATTGTTTGATACAAAACTCATTAAAGAACATAATTGTACAAAAAAATCCTACGATTTTAGGAAAAATATGAAAATTATGGGAATAATCCCACGTATCCACAAAAAAAATTCTAAGAATAATTATCGGCAGAAGAAGTTATCATTAATCGTAGAGGAATGTATCATTAATCATCATTAACCATATCATTATGTGTGGATATGAATTACCCATAACTCACAGTTTTTTCCATGTAAATCTCACGAATCATTATCGGCAGAAGAAGTTATCATTAATAATAGATCAATGTATGATTGATCATCATTGACCATATCATTATGCATGGACATGAATCACCCATAACTCACGGTTTTTTACATAAAAATCAGAATCCATAATCAAAATCATTATGCCTTAAAAAATGGATATTAACAAAACTGCACAAATGTATAATTACTTATATACCCATAGGCGAATAAAATAATAAAAAGTTGTTGACACGTGGCTAAATTATATCCATCAGATGTCCAAATCCAATGGCTAATATTAGTTCTTAGTTCTGCAATAAGAATTGGTTCAGATATAATTACATCTTTCTCTATATATATATATATTGGTTTCATGCTTACCTATATGTTTGATTCATGGGGATTGTCAGAAACCAACCAGGAGCTCATAATGTCTCAAGGGGGCATCAGCTTGTTGTCCCTAACAGCAACCAAGTCAGAGGATCCTCAAACGCTCCGCATGGTTGCTGGAGCTATTGCTAATCTTTGTGGGAATGGTAAGCAACAATCCTTCAATTCTATTTCTTGTGGATCTGAGTTTCCTATCCTCATGAGCTTTAAATAATTAATGATCAGAAAATAGCATCTTGTCCTGCTGAAGGAATGTTTCTGAAGAGTAGAGTTTTAATGTTGTTATTTAGTAAATTTGGTTCTTCTCATATGTTTTTGTTAGCGCATAATGATGTCCCTCAAAAAATTATGAATTAGGCAGTCTGACTTTGCACTAACAACTACTGGGAAAGCTAAGCTTCCAGTCATCATTATATCTTCCTATTCTACTGTTGCATTTCCCTATGGAGTTGATCCTTCATCCTTGTAATGCCATTGTGTTCACCCATTTAAGTCTCTTAGTACTCCAACTTGACTTTGAGAATCTCTCTTGACTGCTAAATAAAAATTTGCATCAAAGGTCATGCTATTGCTCCAAATTCCATAAGACCTTGGTGTGAAGGGGCTGCTAGAGTTGAGCTTTTTCTGTTTTTAATGCCGTCTGTGTTGTTCATGTTCTCAGATAAGTTGCAAATAAAGCTGAGAGCTGAAGGCGGTATTAGGGCTTTGCTGGGAATGGTTAGATGTAGACATCCAGATGTTCTTGCACAAGTGGCTCGTGGGATGGCGAACTTTGCCAAATGTGAGTCTAGGGCATCCACCCAAGGTATAAAGAGCTCTGGGTGTTTCTGCCCACCAACTACATTACAATTACATGACAGAGTCTACATGTCTTCTCCCATAAAGTTACTTATTAGTTTTGTTCGTATTATTTGGATGTCAAACTATTACATGACAAACTTAATAAGCTTCTAACATGGATTTTTATTTTATAATTTGAGTTTGCTGCAAAATGGCTAAAAGGCACCTTTGTCTATAGGTATACATATACTCTTGCAATTCTCATTCTCATTCACCATTTCATCATTGTTGATGTTAACATATTTAATATTTCAGCAAGTGTCTTTAAACATAACAACGACTCATTGAACCATACTGTTATTTTCTCTCACCATGTTCCATTCGGTTGCACATTTGATCTGATTTCAACCATTATAAGCATAATGCATACATAATTAACTCTACAACGGTGTTTTGCTTTTTCAGGGACTAAGACTGGGAGATCTGTCCTGATTGAAGATGGCGCCCTTCCTTGGATAGTTCAGAGTGCCAACAACGACGCTTCACCAATCAGGCGCCACATCGAGCTAGCCCTTTGCCATTTAGCTCAACATGGTAAGTACCTTACTACATGCTACGTCTACTTTATGAAAAGCCAAGATGACTAGATTTATTAGACCTAAAATGCTCGATTTTTTCTTGGCAGAGGTTAATGCAAGAGACATGATCCATGTGGGTGCATTGTGGGAGCTAGTTCGTATTTCCCGGGATTGTTCACGAGAGGATATAAGGGTTCTTGCGCAACGAACGCTAAAGTCAACTTCTGGTTTCCAAGCTGAGCTGAAGAGACTAAGAGTCGATTATGGCTAAACTTATGAAGAATGCATGTGGTAATTTTCAAGTAAAGCTTAGAAACTTAGATTGACGAGATTGGATTGAATATAATCTGAGGAAAGACCATAAAAAAAAGACAAAAAATCTCAAAAGGATTGACGTTATTATAGGGAGTTTTTGTGCATTAAAATTATGTTTTTCTATAACCGTTGTTTATTCCAAATTCCACTGGTCCGGGAAGTTGTACATAAAGTGATGGTTCTGTCCGGAGGTCATTTTAATTTTATATTTGTATTTTTGAGAAATGAATCTGTTTTTGTATACATGAAGTGTTTTAATGGCTTTTTGATGCGATTACATTGTGCACGTTTTATTATTTGTGTGTGATCATGAAACTCTGTATTCTGGCAAAATACGTTTGCAGGTCAGTTATATCCCCCTTCCTCAAAAACTTGCAGAGACTGTCCTGTCGGCATACGAGCAGCCGCAACTAACTACTCCTTCCATTAAAATTGTATCATTAAAACATTATTGATGTTTATGGTAGAGCACAAATGCAAAAGTAAATTTAGATGCACAAATGCACTTGATGTTAAATAAACGATGAAAAAAAAAAATCCTTAATGTTAGGTAAATGGTACAAACATTCTAGAAGATTAAGTTGTGCTCAATTTTTTTGGATCTAATAATAACACTGGCATATATATACATATGAAATGCTTATAATTACATATAATTTAATTGCTCTGTTTAATATTGTCAAATAACAAATTCTGTTGTATAATACATTAAATTGACTGATAAGTTCTCAGTCCGTGGATGTAGGAACAGTACATCAAACCACATAAAAATACACATCTCTTTACTATTTAGTACTTTATATTTCATGTTATTAATCTGTCATCATACAATACAATTATACACTTCACAACATAGTCTTCGCACAAATCTTCAATAGACGCCATCTACTGAAATCTTCCTAATATTGACTAAAGTGTATAATCGGCTCAGATTTTAAAGAAGGTGTTCATTTGGCAAGTTTAACCACCACATTCCGCACTACGATAGTTATTAATCCAACTGGTCTGCTGATACAACTTTTAGTAGGATTCATAACTATCTCCACTCTCATATAGCACTCCCTTTATTGAACATTTATCAGTATTGAACCTTTCGTGCTGAGCACTATCACAAACAGTACACAACAATCAACAAGCATATCACTCATACAACCAGTTATTCCACACAACTAGCTAGCATTAATATTGACTAAGTCAAAATCGGTTAGGTTAAAGGTTTTCATAACATGCGAGTAGCTAAGCCATCACATTCATCACAAAGACAGTTATTTGTTCAACTGATAAGATCTTAGTTGTCAATAGGTTAACCGACTGTCATTAATACTTCATAAGCTAACAACTTGGATAAGTTACAATCTAGTTGTCTTAACCAGCGTTATCTGGAATTTGTTGTAAACCTAGTTGTGCAAGCTTATCCTTAGGCAAAAAAAAAAAAACAGCAAAAAATTTAACTAATATATTTTTCCCACCCATACGTCAGTAATTAGCCGCTCGGGACCAATAAAACTATATTGAAGAATTATAAATTGTGTTTATTACACTTTTAAATCAATATAAAAAATATTTGATTTCTATGTTCGTATAGTTTATAAGATAAGTTAGATTATCTATATATATACATGAGACTTAGTTTGGGTCTTACTGTTAATAAGCTTTACTTAGAAACCCAAAAGAAATTATTGTGAGCCTCATAGTTTTGGTCCGTAGACTTATTAGCAAGAGCCCAAAATCAGACTTTCTTCTCTATAGAAGCTTAACCTAAACCAATTCATTTTCAATGTTTGTTTCTATTCTTCTCCTACCTGAATCCTACACAGGGAATGTTTCGAGCTTTCACAAAAATCAACCAAGCTGCATAATAGAATGTTTCAAACCAACCAAGCTGCATAATCCTAATTAGGGATGTCCGATTTTTTTTTGGAACAATCGATTTTAACCGGAACCAGGACCGCCGGTTCGATTTTTGAACCCAAATCGTCGAAATCGGTTAAATCGGAACCAAAAATTCAGTTCCGGCAGTTGGGTTATGGTTAGGAAAATAAGAACCCCGGAACCACAGGTTCCGACGGTTAAAGCAGCAGTTTTCAGACATTCCAAGCTATGTATAGGGGGCATGGCTAGATCTGACATTTCAGACGAAAACTGCAGTAACTACTGTAAAACTGGCGGTTTTGGCAGAAAACCGGTTGTGTCGGCGGTTTTCGTAATTTTTTTTTATTATTTCAAAATTTTAATTCTAATTCAAATTTTTTCCACTCATTTTTATCTATAAATACCCCCTCACCATCCTCATTTCAACTCATTCCTCTTATATAAACTGAAATTCTCTCTTCT
>JAYDZE010155679.1:0-22258 GCA_034509125.1 Monilaria moniliformis | reverse complement strand
GGGATTTGTTTAGATTGGTCAATCCCATGATTTTAGGGTCTTTCCTTAAATCGTGAGATTTTGTTTACAATTATACCCTTTTGCTGATAATTTCGTAACTGTATGCTGATATACATGTGCAGTAAATCTGAACCGTTAATTTCTTAATGTAGTGGTTCATATATAGTTTTAGTTAAGCATCTAAGGGTAGGTTTCACCCTAATGCTTCTATATATATATATATATATAGTATCACATATTAATAGTATGTAATATTATATATTTATGTTACGAGATTATGATGTGTTAGCTTAATATTATCAATGATCATTAGCACAATTTATGCATAAATCAATGTACTTACATAGATAAATGATTAAATTAAATTTAGGGATCACTTAAACCAATGTACTCAAGTCATTTATTTATATTAAATTGTGATACTAATCTATATAGTACTTATTTATAATATTACATTATTTATATTAATATGATCATTGATATAAATAAGTCAACTACTTATGTCAATGATCATAAATCAACTAGTTATATCATTGATACAAGTAAATCAACTAGTTATATCAATGATATAGAATATAAGTGATCTTAGTTAGTTTTCATCAAATTGATCTTTGTATCTAATCTAAGTTTGTGTTAATACAAACCAATCTAATATAAGTGATATCTAAATTAAATTTGATGGAAGTAAATTGAGGTCAACAAAATTAAACGACTAGTGATCGGATTGAACTTATAACTTCGATGTAAATAAGACTTAGTACATAGATCACACTAAACTATAAGTTCATTTTGATTGATTAACTGGTCAAATGATCATTAGTACAATAATTATAGTGTATAGTGTATTAGTACAATTTAAACATTAATCAATGTATCTACATAGATCATTTCGTCGAGATCACTTATATCAACCAAGCGACTAACCTTTAATTTAAATATCACTTATATAAGATCATATTACTTGAACTATAAGTGTTATCTAAGTTCGTCTTCATCAAAATGATTTATAATTAAAATTAAATTAAAGGCTAGTAAATAAATTGATCCTTTTGAACTATAAGTTCATCTCAATCAAATTAAGATTAGAAGCAATTAATACAAATTTAGATTATATTGATTTAAATCAATATAATCTAAATTCGTTTTGATCGAATTGAAGCACGTTCAACCAAAGTAAATGAATGTATAATAGATTTTGTAATTAAGAAAAAAAATCAGGACAAAAGTGATTAATTGAAAATTAGAACAACTATATCATTTACAATGCAGTCGAGCAGCATGCATATTCAAGTTCCATCGATTCAGATCCTCTATTGTGAATTTGTGGTAAGAAAAGTTGTAATTCTCATTTTCCTTCTAATTCTCGTTCCGCCGATTTTAATCCTTTTTCTCTACACTTTTTTATTTTTTCAAGAAGACTCGATCTTAATCCCAAAGCTTTCCATTTCCAGTAACTCCCAGGTATTTAATTTTTATAGAAAATAATATGATATAGTTTCCAAATACCTGCGATATTCTTTTAATTTCTAATTCTTTATGGGGGTGGAGACTAAAGACTTTCTATAATAAAAATATATGTCCTAATCATATTTTGTAGATTTAACTGCGTCTCACTAGAAATTGCAATATTGTATAGTGCTAAATTTGTAATCTTCCATTTGTAAGATAGAGGCTCTGATTCTTAAACATTTATCAGTTTGTGTTATAGTTTTTTGGTTTTATGTGAAATATAAGATTTTCTAAACTTGTTTGTTTCTTTGCATTTCTTGTCCAATGATATTAGTCTGAGATTCTTACAAAAATTCATAAACCCTACCATCTTTGTTGTGGCCTCGTGTTGGAACAAGTGAACTTGTGCCAGAAATTACGAGTTTGACTGAAACTCGTCAATATTTTTTAGGGCAAACTTGTTGTATATATATTTTTTTACTCTTTTAAGTGAATCCATGTATTTTGATGAAAAATGAAGGGGCATTGGTTTGTTTATGATGATATCCCTATGAATATACTAAGCTGTTTGTCTATACTGCATCTCTTCAAGCTGGTTTCCAAGATTGGCTCAATCTCATCTCGGACCGCTCATTCATCAAACTTCAGTTGAAACAATCTGAACCCGTCTCTAGTTTTTTCATACAAGAGGTATCTGGCTGGTTCGACTGAACTGGTTCTAAATTTGTAGAGACTATTAACTACATATCTGTTGAAGAGGGGGAAGTGAATGTGTGTCAAAATGTCTTGAACTTTATCCCTGATAATGTGGTCATTCTATCAATCAACAATAGCCTTATTTGCCATAGAAACACCTTCTATAACCACCACTCTATGATCTATGTCTGAAACCCTTTGAACAAACAATGAACATGCCTAAAGCGGCCTGGTAATCTCCCCAAACACGAGAGCATAACCTTCGCTTTTGACCCTTATCGAGAACCCATTGATGTCTCCACAGATATCAAGCTCGTGGCATTGAGCATGATTGTTAAATAACATTATGAAATAGATGAAGAAGTCGATAATTGTTTCTTGTCCCATATATACTCATCTAAAACTCGTTCATGGGAGACATCAAGGAAGTCTTGCAAGTGCAACTACGTGGACACTAAAAATAGGGGAATTCTTGCAGGTGGAAATTTGTATTGGCTAATAAATCATGGCTATGGAGTTCTCATGTTTGATAATCTCAACAAGTTGTCTTGTTTGGCTTTAGGCGTTATTCCACTACCGGAGTTCACTTTCTCCGCATAAATGTGCATAGGAGAATCCCAAGGCAAATTGAACTATGTTATTATCTTAGAACATGGCCTGCATCTTAGAGATGGATCCAAGTGGGGTCATGCGGGGTCGACTGAACCCACCCCGACCCATGAGAGACGGAAAATTTTATTAAATTTGGTTTTTGGTGTTGCCGCCGATCCCATGGTGAAGGAAGCAGAGTGATATGAGGATAAGGGACTTTAAGAAGGTTCAGACAAAGAAAAAGATCTGTATAACCTTGCCCCAAACGAGCTTGTTGGAAAACCATCTTCAAACTCACGATCCTTCATTTTCTCCGTCAAAGATTCAATCATTTCTTACTGAGATTATAAGAAATTCAATTTTCCATGCTGGGTTTGACAAAATTAGAAAAGGGTGTTGGTAAATTGCAAAGGAGAAAGAAGAGGAAAGTTTTAGGAAAAATCATGGGAAAAAATGATAATTGAGGAATGGAAAATTATGGATTACATAAGCTGTCACTGTCGGAAGCCCCATAGTATGCATTTTTCAATCATTTCTTTTCTTTATCTGTTATGAGTGAAGATAGCGCACGTGGCGATAATAACCAATCAGTAGCTTAAGGAGAGTAAGACATAAATTGTGAGATCGAAAATGCGCTGATTCGAGCACGAGAAGAAGCGTGAGTGAACGTGGACCAAGCAACGGAAGAAGGCCAAGGACGAGATGGGCCTACGGATGGAATAAGGCGCCCGGGCCCGACGTCCTCCATCTTGGCAGTCAACGTATATCTAGAGTTTCCTTGTACTTTAGGATCTTGGATATGCTTTAATCAGTATTAAATATCTTGGAGATACTTTCCATATCATTTCACACGGCTTCAGCGACCTACTAACGTAGAGGTCAAGTTTTAGTGTTGTGTTTATCCTTTGTAATTTAATTATGTATTGAGTCGAGCGTAATTATATGCTCCGTTCTGGGTTTTCTTTGTCGGTTCTTTCCCGGGCCGTATTAAGATAGTCGAACCGCATAGGGTCCGTAGACAACTATAAATACTTGTCATTTTATGTTATTGAGAATCAATCAAAATTATTATCAAAACACACGTCTTTCTTAGTCTACGCCTTATCGGCATTCATTCTCTATTTGTCTCCCAATTTCTGGAGTTGGAAGACACTCAAAGCTTTCCATATCTCGCATTCGTGCTGAACGTTCGTATCATTTGGTGCTTTCATTATGTCGTCCGATTCTTCGCTACCGAACTCGATTGCAGCGGTTGATGCTCGCGTGACTATGTTAAACGAATCCCTCATCCAGATGCACAGGGACTTTGAGGCACGCATGGAATCCCACTACTCCCGGTTGGAATCTCGAATGGAGTCTCTAATTGTCGCCCATCGTCCTCCCTTCCATGGACGACAGTTTAATAACGGCAGCAGTTCCCACGATGCTGAGGAGACTGCACCTTATTGCAACAAGGTGCCCAAATATGATGGCACCGAGCCATTACGCTGGCTGTACAAAGTAAGAGAGTATTTCAATTTTTATGACACTCCACCAGACGATCGTTTGCGATGCGTCGCGCTCATGTTAGAAGGCTCTGCGGCAGATTGGTTCCGCTGGCGTATGAATAGCGGATTGATTGAGGGTTGGGATGATTTTGTTGATAAGTTTAAACTACGCTTCGACCCTTTGCATTATGTTGATTACTTTGGGCAGTTAGCCAAGCTTCGACAGACGGGAACGATCATGGAATATCAAGCGGAGTTTGAGAAAATACTCCAACATGTCACTGGTGCCACCGAGGGGAACTTAATCTCTTTATTTCATGCCGGACTTAAACAACATATGCAGCATGAAATCAGTCTACTCAAGCCAACGAATCTGTCTGATTCTTTTGCGTTAGCACGCGAGTTGGAAGCCAAGCACACCGTGTTGGTGCACTCCGTTGGCCAACTCCACCACCAATGGTCATCTACGCATCACACTCGGCCACCGGCGAGTGGTTTACGCGCTACCCCCACGACCCCCCTATTACCAAACCCTTCCATAACACAACCTGTGGTGGCACCTTTGTCACATGGACAGATTCAACGTCTCACTCACGCCGAGAAAATTGAAAAGGATGCAAAAGGGCTATGTTACAATTGTGACAAAAAATGGTCCAAAACGCATCGATGCGGCCATTTTTATTGATGTTAGGTGATGACGAGGATGAGCCAAGTACCGAGCCTAACGTGGTTGATGAGATGGTAGTAAGTGCAGATATCTCCAGCCTCAACAGCTTCGCCGACGTGATGACACCGCGTTCACTTCGCTTGACCGGCCACATTGGCAAATATGAGATACACGTTCTCATTGATGGAGGTAGCACCCATAACTTTATTCATCCCAGTATCATGTCCAACTTGCAATTGCCAGTTACTTCGGTACCTCCCTTTCGCATCTATGTGGGCAATGGTGACTCATTATTGTGCGACAAGCAATGTTCGGATGTCAGTTTGGAGTTGCAGGGAACCACCTTTCAGGTTGATCTTTATGTGTTACAGATTCATGGACATGACCTTGTGTTAGGCGTCCAGTGGTTTCAACAGTTGGGACGGGTGGCACACGATTACACCACGTTGAACATGGAATTTACTTGGCACGATAAATCGATCGTCTTGAAAGGGGGCATCATACCACCAAGGGTTGTTTCCTTGAACTCTTTTCATGCTTTGCAAACATCATCCGCCGTCCTTGCATGTTATGAGGTTTTTTACTTGGGCTCTCCAGACACAGTCCCATCATCAGACTCGCCACTCGACGCGGCATTTCTCCCTTCCATCCAGGCAGTGGTTTCCCAATTCAAGCAGGTGTTTGAAGTACCCACTGGCCTCCCTCCCCGGTGTTCCGCCGATCACCGCATTTTCCTACAAGCGGACACTTCACCGATCAATGTTCGTCCTTATCGGTACCCACATTTTCAAAAGAGAGTAAGATAGACAAATTGGTGAAAGAGATGTTGGAACAGGACATTATTCGGCCAAGCAGGAGCCCGTTCTCCTCACCCGTACTTCTGGTAAAAAAAAAAAAGGATGGTACGTATCATTTTTGTGTTGATTATCGTGCCTTAAATGTTGTGACCGTTCCTGATCATTTTCCTATTCCCACTGCCGACGAGCTTTTTGATGAATTGGGCACTGCACGATGCTTCTCCAAATTGGATCTTCGGTCTGGTTACCATCAGATTTGTATGTACGAGAAAGACATTTACAAAATGGCTTTTCGGACTTATGAAGACCACTATGAGTTCCTCGTGATGCCTTTTGGGCTTACGAATGCCCCTTCAACCTTCCAGGCTTGCATGAATCGTCTTTTCGCTCCTTATTTGCGCAAATTCATGATTATTTTCTTTGATGACATCTTGGTCTATAGCCCTTCAGTGCAGGTTCATGCGGATCACTTGAAGATAGTGTTGTCGTTGTTACAGTCACACCAGTTCTTCGTGAAGCAATCGAAATGTTCTTTCTGTCGGGATTCCATCGATTATTTGGGGCATGTTATTTCGAATGGTCGGTTGCAGGCTGACGAAACTAAGATTGAATCCATGCTTCAATGGCCAGTACCTATGACGCTAAAACAACTCCACGGTTTCTTGGGTTTGACAGGCTATTATCGTCGATTTATTCGACATTATTCTCATTTGGCTGCCCCGTTGACTGATTTATTGACGAAGGATGGATTTGTTTGGTCTAATGCAGCGCTAATGGCATTCGATCTTCTAAAAAAAGCCATGACTAAAGCCCCCGTATTGCGGCTTCCAAATTTCTCCACCCTTTTTGTTGTTGAAACTGATGCGTCCTCGACCGGTATTGGCGCAGTTCTCTTTCAACACGAGCAACCTAACGCATTCTTTAGTAAGAAGCTGTGACCTCGCCGGTTGGCCGCCTCAACATATCATAAGGAATTGTACGCCATTGTTGAAGTCGTGCAAAAGTTGTGACAATATCTTTTGGGGCGCGAATCCTTAATTCGCACGAACCAACGGAGCTTACAGGAGCTTCTACAACAAGTGATTCAGACCCCCCCGATCAACAATTTTATATCCAAAAACTCTTGGGATTTAGATTTCGATAGAGTATAAATCAGGAACTTCTAATCGAGTGGCCGATGCACTGTCACGTCGGGATGATTCGTCTATATCAGCACACAATATGGTCACAATATCCCAGCCAGTACCTGAGTTAATGGCCGAGATTCAGCGGGAAAACACTACGCAGCCCGATTTGTTGCAACTTGATGACACGCATACAAAAGGTTCACTCCCACCACACTTCTCCGTTAATGGGGGCATCCTTTTGTTTCGCCGCCGTTTGTATATTGGGGAGTCCTCGAGTCTCCGCACTCTTCTCATTCGAGAACACCACGACACTCCTCTGGCTGGCCATGCTGGGGTGCACAGGACGTTTCACCGATTATCGATGACGTTTTATTTGAAAAATATGCGCACCAATATTAAGCGCTACATTTCAACTTGTTTGGTTTGCCAACCGATAAAGTATTCCACTCAGCCACCTGCAGGATTGTTACAACCATTGCCGATACCGCTTCAGGTTTGGGACGACATCTCTATGGATTTTATCGTGGGCTTACCGCCATCACGTGGATTCACGGTGATTTTTGTCGTTGTCGACCGCCTGTCCAAGTTTCTCCATTTAGGCGTATTACCTGCCGACTTTGATGCACATAGGGTGACGTTCATTTTCATTGATATAGTGGCTAAGTTGCATGGTTTTCCTAAAAGCATCGTGTCTAATCGTGATAGGATATTTGTGAGCCGTTTTTAGCAGGAGACGTTATGTCTTAGTGGCACAACTCTTAAATTCAGCACCGCATTTCACCCGCAAATGGATGGACAAACCGAGGTCATGAATAGAGGAGTGGAGCAGTATTTATGAGCTTTCACTCACGATACACCGGTGCGCTGGACAGTGCTGCTCCCGTGGGCAGAATATGCTTTGAACACGAGTTACCAAGTGGGTTTGAAATGACTCCATTTCAAGCCTTGTATGGGCGCGAACCACCTACCCTCTTACCCTACTCGTCAGGTGCGTGTGTTTTACGGCTGTCGACGTTCTTTTAACTAAACGCACAACACTCCTCACACGATTGCGCGATAATTTGAAGCATGCACAGCAGCGCATGCGTCAATCGGCGAATCGGCATCTTCGTGATCTCCAGTTTGTTGTCGGGGATTGGGTATTACTGCAGCTACAACCCTATCGCCAACACTCGGTCGCTCGACGACGTTCCCAGAAGCTTGCACACTGATTCTATGGGCCGTTTCAAGTTCTTGAACGGGGTGCGGTTGCATATTGCCTCAAACTACCGAATACAGCACGTGTGCACTCTGTGTTCCACGTCGCATTGCTTGAACCTTTCAAGGGCGATGCAAGTTCGTCGCTGCCACTTCATTTGCCATCTGACTTTGTGAATGGCAGCCCCCTCTGGCGTCCTCTTAGCTTGCATGATCATCATCATACTTTGATCGGTGGTGTAATAATGGAACATGCATTGGTGGAATGGTCCCACGGTGTGTTGGATGATGCCACATGGGAGCCCCTGGACTCGTTACGCCGTTTTTATCCAGATTTACACCTTGAGGACAAGGTGAATCTTGATCCAGGAGAGAATGTTATGAGTGAAGATAGCGCACGTGGCGATAATAACCAACCAGTAGCTCAAGGAGAGGAAGACATAAATTGTGAGATCGAAGATACGCTGATTCGAGCACGGGAAGAAGCGGGGGTGAACGCGGACACAAGCAACGGAAGAAGACCAAGGACGAGATGGGCCTACAGATGGAATAAGGCGCAGCTACCGGGCCCGACGTCCTCCATCTTGGCAGTCAACGTATATCTAGAGTTTCCTTGTACTTTAGGATATTGGATATGCTCTAATCTATATCAAAGATCTTGGAGATACTTTCCTTATCCTTTCATGCGGCTTCAGCGACCTGCTAACGTAGAGGTCAAGTTTTAGTGTTGTGTTTATCCAGTAGGAACTTCTTTATGAGCTTTATAGGACGAAATAACGTTCCATATTAAGGAAAGAATCGCCTCCATCCTTGCTTCCGTGAGCGGCCGCCGTCCGGTCGGATTCCAACAGCTAAAGCCATTGTCTTCACTACAGTGCATCTGTAGATTCTTGAGGAACATTTTGCATCAAAGTGGGATTTGAAGTTTTCTGCTTCTTTAGATGATTTGGAGAGGGAAAATTTAGCTTTGTTGTTCAATTTGGAGTAGAATATATGATCTAGTGAAGTGAATCCTTGGACAGAACCTTTGGCTTTGAAAGACTAATGCTTGTACGCATTGCAGTTTATGTCTACTTATACGAGTTTCATACAAGGAATATGAAGAAACTCTATGATGTTTCGACTCTAGGGGAATACACGACCTCTACCATGTTCGTCCCATACACCATGAGTTTGGTTTCAATTCAGTATTTGTAATGCTATGCTTGGTTTTTTAAGCTTCTACCGAACTATTTTTATAATGCTTTGCTGGATTTTTTGTAATGCTTTGTTTAGTTTGTGGAATTTTTTTAAGGATTTTATCAATGTTTGAGCATTTTAATGTGCATTATGGTTACTATCTATCCAAATTAGTGTTCAACTTAATCTCCACAAATACTTGTATTAGCGAACCTATTAACATAAATAATTTAGTGTTCTATAGTATAACATTAAATAATCAATCAAATTGAACTTAGAGATCAACTAGATTAATTTATTTTGCATACACATAAGTTGTTCGATAAAAGTCCTCAACTATTTTAATATTTTGCATACGCATAATAATTCATTTTTTTAATCATTTCACATTACGTTCGATTGTTTCGAAACTTATGTAATATGGATTCACAGTTGTAAATATTTCGGATGTGCAGATTCCTTTAAATTTCAAATTCCACCGGATTAAATCATGTGACCCTTCATCCTTCAAGAAGTGGGCGTTTTATACTTTAAACTAGCAATAATTATGGTTTTGCAATAATCGAATAGAACCAAGTAGTAATTATGGTGGCATAATATTTTTTAATATCAAAAGCAGTCTGGGTGAATGTAGAAATAAGAATTGAGGCACTAAGCAAATCAAATTTGCAGAAGGTGAGGTGTTCAGTGTGAGAATTGAGGCGCTTGGGGTTCGAGCAGAGGGTGACGCGTTCGGTTAGTTGTGGAGGCATCACATTTCTTCGTAAAAATGGTTGCATGGAAACGAGAAACAAAAATAGCACTTGGAGTGCGAGTAGAAGATGAGGCGTTTGGTGTGATGAAATTTTAAATAGGCCTTACAAGCAATAGAAAACAACATGAACCAAGGAAGTATGGTTAATAAAATTTTCAAAAATATCTATTGAAAAATAGCTATGAGTAAAGCACTAAAGTTTTATTGGAAACATTTTCTAGATAACATTCTAGCTATTACACAGTTATGATGATGACAATTGCCCATTTTGTTTGATATAATGTGAAATTGTTAAGCATTAGTTACTTTCTTACATAAAGTTTAGGTTATTCATAACAATTGGTCTAAACTCAATTACATTAGGCATGCAATTTAATATTTCACTTTAAGAAAAATATAAGATTTGCAGTGATTGGCCTCATCCATGGTCTTGTCCACGTCCTCGTCCACGGCCTGGATTCCTTGTATTAGTTCTTGGTTTTCCTCTTCTCTTAGTGACTAAAGGATTTAAAATGGAAGTTCCTGAGCATTCATCTACTTTGGTCTCTTAAACATCTTCTTCAATACGAGCTGCAACCACCGAAGACTATTTGATAAGTTCTTCTTTCATTTTCTTAAGCTTTAATTTCATAAATTTGAACTTCTCATCTAAATCAGTTGTCGAATCAATGCAATGCTGAAGTTCCCTCTCAAGCTCTTGAAATAATTTATACTCCCATGTCATGTGAGGGTACCTAGTAGCAAAAAGTATGCTAATTTATTGTTTATACATGTCCTTTCCCCATCGTCTAAGTACGTATCTCTCGTTCACTTTATCGATATTTTTGTAACTTAGAACCTTAAGCATATGACAACACAAAATTCCCTTGCACTCAAATTTTCGACAGTTGCAAGATATATATTGTCCAACTAAATCATACTCGACGATAAAATTTAACTCTTTATGGTACCATTCACTTAAATTTCCTCTTTTTGAAATTTCATACCTCTCTCGTGAACTATCAACTGCTTCCATCGAATTGACATTGCAGTTCCAAAGCCGGTTCACTTTTTTTGAAACAACAACATAATATTGTTAGTGTAAACATTGAAAATGATTTTCCCCAACCAAATTCTGAGATGTATTGAAGGTCTCTGTGCTTTGAAGAAAATTCTATTTTTAGTTTATTATGAATGTTGTTATTGATACAAATTTCATATTGCTCCACGAGGGTTTTAAAAGTACTCATCGATGTAATATACTTGTATAAAGCATGCCTCAATTCGCTTCTTTGAGTAGACATCATGTTGGGCCAAAAGAAATAATCTGACTACACTGATACCCAACTTTGTCTTTCAGCATACATGTCATTCAACCATTTGTAATTATGTAAACCTATTAGAGTTTGTATGCTAAAAAACATGCTTTGGATTGCTTTGTATTAAACATCTTATTTTTTGCAATTGAGAAAAAATTAAATATTGTCGCATGGTTTACCTTTTGTGGTTAGGGATGCTTATTCTGAAGCATCTAATTACAAATTGAGCAAACAAGTCCTCTTTTAATATTATAGATCGAATGGTGGATCCATGATCATAGAAGATCTTTTTGTCGGTTCCTTCTAGAAGAAAATCAAGTTCTCAACCTAAATAGACAATCTATCATGAAAAGTTGCATTGTGATATGAGGTTCGCGCTCCAACAGACGGTACTGAGTGTGGTATAACACTGAAATGGATTACAATGAGACACGTACTTTTACGCTATGTAAATAAAGTACAAGGTCTCGGTGATTGTTTATTTCTTAATCCATATAAATAACATTGAGCATACAATATTGATTGTGCATACAATATTGATTGTGCACTGCTTTGACTTATCAATAGGTGCGGGTTTTCCATAACCTAAATCTGATATCTTAGGCAATGGTAATTAATGTCTAGCGGTGTTAATATTGTTATTATATAGAATCAGTGTCTCGGGAGACCCGAGTTGATAATATCCCCAAAAGGTATTCGAAAAATAAATTTATTATACAAATCTGCACAGTTGGAATTTATTCCACTATAATAAATGAAGTTTTGAACTAAACCGCTTTTGGAAAAAGAAATTAATTAATCAAAGCTAGCAGCAACTTTAATTAGTCAATGGATATCGAAAATCTTAAGCATGATAAATAATAAATTAAAAATGAGCCACATTCGGAATATGGATCAGGATGGGCAGTGCAATATTAATTCTATAATGGAGTCAATTAATATTAATGATTAATTAAGTTGGGCTCAACATAAAGAATTAAGCTCATTAGAAGGCTCAATCCTAATCCTCATTAGAATTACTGACCTAACCCACCGCCCCTATATATAAGGTTGGAGAGGACAAAAATCATAAGCAATCAGAGAGGAAAAATCGCCCCCTCTTGTGTGTGCACGTTAGTGATTTTCCATTCTTCACCCGGTCTATAAAACATGATAGTTTATTATCCGCACGATATTTAAGTTATAGGAAGAATAGGCTAGAACATTCAAAGTTTGAATAGTTGTGGAAGAGTGGTGGGAGTAGCAAGCCATCTACTATACTAATCAACAATTTTTTTTTGCAAATAAGATAACCATTTGAACTGTAGGAGCATGGATCATTTTGCTTCATACTGCTTGTCTAAATGCATTATAAGTGGGTTCATTTAGATTGTGTTAATTAAATTTGAATATCATCATTTGAGATGCTTAAGAGTAAGGGATCCTTCAATCGAAACTCCAGCAAAAACCATGTTCAATCAAAAATCCATTGCATCTATTTTCAAATTCTTCAATACTTAAGATTGTGGTATAACATCAAATTAAAATCGAAACTCGCCTTATTACGGTCAAGCTGCTTTGAACTTTTATGGGGTTTTGGAAAGAATATGCGATAGACAAAACCTATGGATACTATTGGGCATGACTTCTCTCAAAGCAATTCTAATGCTTTCACATTGATAGTCAAAATTGCCATCAATCGAACACTTCCCATTGCATCCAACCAATTGGTGAAAAAGCATTTGAACGATTCAGCATGCTCGTTCGTCATGAATAGAGCATATCCAAGTAGAATTGATCGATTGTGATAGTTAATTCCAACTACAAATTTAAACGACATGTTATATTGATTCACAAGATACGTAGTATCAAAGCTCACAAAATCATGAAATTTCTCATATGCAAGTCGGCTATGAGGATGAGTTCACATCACATTGTGGAGTCTACCATCGTCGACGAGGTCCATCAAATGATTTTTTTTTTATCTTGTTGTTGTCATCGCTTAAACATCTTATGAATGACAGCCGCGTCACCTCACCAAGTCTTAACTGTCTTCTCCGATCAACAAAATTCCTACAATCTTTCACTGATGCTCCTAAGTTAGATGGTCCATTGGCAAGAAATTCAAGAAATCTTATATTCTTAAATACCCGTATCCCTGCAATGTCACGTGCTTCTAGTTGCCTCTTCATGTTGTTTGACAAATGTCGATGAGCAGGCAACATAATAGGCATATGCGGCTCCAAATCATGATTATGAGTATTGCGTACTCTTGAAACCTTCTAATAGTCGTTGTCTTGTTTTATTGCGTTAATACGGATATGACAACTCATTCTCTTGGTAGACTTCTTAGCACTTGGCTTTCGGCCCCTCTCACATGTGATCAGGAGATCCTTGTCTCCTATTATGTTTCTAGTTGATATAGTAAAATCTTTATGTTTTGCGTACTCTTGATATGCAGCAAAGAGATGCATGTACTTTGAAATTTCACTCCGAATTGAGGACCATTTTGCGGCATATCATTGATTGCTTACACACCAATCTCATGCGGTTTTCCTTTGTCCATTTGCTCTTCTAATTCATTTTGCTCTATAGCTTCATTCAAAATTTCGTTCTCACAATTACTTTCAGTGTCGGAACGCTGCCTAATAATTCAATCATTTGTGCTATTTCATTATACTCTGCCATGATTCTATTGTAACACTAGGCCGTGGAGAAATCGATTGTTGCTGAGTCAAGGGGAAGATAAAAGTAGGCCCTGCTAAACACCATCCAAACATTCAAAATCACTCCACAAAAAATAGATTTGCAGTAAGGTTTTATTGGAATATTTGTCAATGCACAATCAATGACGCCGAAGAAGGGTAAAAGGGTTTTTTGGAGTATATTGTTGTAAAATGTCTATTTTTATGTCTTGAGCTTTGTATGCAAATAGTTGCAATAAATTCATAATGACATACCCCAGATATTGTATTTGTTGCAATCAACAATATTTTATATCTCAAAGAGTATAAATATCAATTCTATTTTAAATATTTTAATTCTTTTGTTCTTTAAACCTTTTATGGCCCGCCATAATATTGCGAAATAGCGTCACCCATAATTTAAATTTTGATTGGTAGCATAATTTATATCAATATTACTTTATACAGGGAATTGGTCATAGTCATCGACGCATCATCATATGTTCATGTTGCTGGGACAGGGCCCCACAACAAAAAACTTGAAATAACTAGTGTACGAGGATATCGCTTGCCTATTTCATTCAATCATTTTCTTAAACAGATTTGATTATTAATTCTTTTTCTTTCCGATTCATTTTCTCAAACATCTTGTCTGCATCGTGACCGCCGATGCCTCTGTCATTCACAACAGCTCTTACACACCTTGATTTGCCGATTGATTCTATGAGAAGAACTCTCAGTGGGATAAGGCATTACGAGAAGATGAAAGCCTACAACGCTGTGGTTCTTCATGCTCTGGCCAAGGGGAGGTTCGTTAAGGAAGCTAGTAGCCTCATGGAAACGATGGAAGATTTGATGGGAAAAAAAAAATACTTTTATTATAAAGTTGGAGGAGATAATTTGCATCTCAAATAAGGAGGTGAAGAGGTCCAATTGTTGAATAAAGAATGAGAAAGCGGCCTCGTAAGCTATTATAATAAACTCGGATCCAAACTTAACATCGATCCAAACATGCAAAGTGGATTTGGTATTGTCTTACACAAATTTTTGAGTTAATCCGAGGGAAAGAAAACTATCTTCTGTATGATTTAGCATACACTCGTGTATGAAGAAGATGCATATACGAGACATTTACTTTTTATAATTGATAAGATATATGATTAAATTTTTTATCCTTGTTATTAGGATATTTCCAATTCTACCAATTTTAATGAAATGTGAATCAAGCAAAATTAGCTCAAATGATAGAAATTAGTAAGAGCCTTTAAATATTCCAAAATTCCAATCCATCTTAAATCTATCTTGACTAATCCTAAAAAAATAATCGCCCCCCTATTCATATTATGTATAATAAATGATAAATGAATGAATGAATAAATGACAGCACACCAAATATAAATCACTGTAATGGAATTGTTGGTTGAAACTGAAAGAGCATAACATCAGATGCATATAAGCACACCATAACCAATACTGCTGAAATCCATCACAATGTAGGTTCCTTTAAATGATCAAAAGAGCAAGTAATTGCAATCAAATGAGAGTTCACAAACTGACTCTTAATTCCCACATCTTTCTCACTCCACACATGATTGCTTCCATCCTCCAAGGCTCTCCTCTTCAAGCTCGCCGCCTCTACTTCTCTGCAACGGAAAAAAAAAAAAAAATCATCATTTTAGGACAAACACACGACTACAGATGCACAAATTAAAAACCATGATTCATAGGATGTCTCAGACCTGGGGAGTGAAAGTGAGGCCAACTCTAATCTCTCCGCAGTACTGATCGTCTTTAACAACATGGTACGCCATGGGCGGAACGCTATCTTCAACAAACAAAGGCTGGAGAGGAATTCTAGGGTTGCCAAGGAATTCAAGAATCATGAGACAACGATGTTGATCATACATCAACTATGGACAAGAATTTTACAAGATATATGTATATATATTACTTACGTTGCTTCTCCAACAAAATCGTCTGCTGTAAATGTGTCTTTGTCCATTAGTTTGATCTTGAGCTCAGTCACATCGCTGGATATAGAGAAGAGGAAGCTCTCGTTCCACTCAGAGCAAGATCCTTCAACTGGATACAACAATGTGGAGCAATGAGAGAGAGAGAGAGGGCCTAAAACTAGCCACTGATGAGTTTGTGACTATTATCATAGGAATTGTTCTTATGGTGATATCAGTGAGAATTCCTGTGCTGAACCTATAAAGTAGCAATGACCTCTACAATTAACAAATATCACGAATTACTTATAGGTTCATTGCAATTACTTTATAGCTTTAGTGCAAGAGTTCTCCTAGTTCTTACAATAAGAATTTTTATTTGAACCACCTATACGCAATCATGCAAGAATAGCAAGATGGAGCAAAAATGTACCTGATGCAATGCCGCTAGTCTTCTCCTGAGTTCGGTAGGTGAGAATCGCATAAGGATCCGACCCAGCTGCCAAATCGGAGATCAAGACAGAGCAATACTAGTCCATAAGTGAACACATCATACTTATACAACACTTATAGTATTTGATGAAACTACATTACACAGATGGGAAGAAAGAAACATACAATTTTGATTACAATTCACTGTATTAGATCAGTTTTGATTCAGTATAAATATACAGTCAATTATTCTTGGATCATCAGCTAATCGATCATCATTTAATCAGCACAGACAAATACTGCCGATCTTAATCTATTTCACAATTCTGTTCGAATCCACCACGATCTAATCATATTAGCAATATCAAATCAGCAGTTTTGATCCCTCAATCCCCCTAATCAAATGATATTCTTAAACAAATCAAGCATTTTACCTTACTTCTGAGAAGATTTTTCATCAACTTCTCGGTAGATACTATTTGTGTGCAAATTTTTTTTTGAAAAGTAATCCAAATTTAACGAATCAATCGTTGATTGATGGATCGCTTACTAAGTCAACTAAGAAATATAAATCTCAAAACAATTGAAACATCGAAACTATTAATCATCGTGGATCTCACATGTAAGAAAGCCCATAATTTTTACTAAAAATGTTAACTAGATTAGAACCAAATATCATTCCGCCGTGCTATGTTTTCTGCTCACGAATGTTGATCTGATGACATCAAGTAAAACTAGGCCATAAATGATAATACTCCATTTTCAAGAACAAAAAAACACGCGAAAAGAGAGAATTATGGTTAAGAAACATACATAAAAAATCGGAGTCATCGAGACCTTTGGCGCTAACAAGAAGAACTTCAAGGGTTCCGCGAGTCATCTTCAGATCAAAATGAAACTCAAGAACAGAGCAAAATTTAGAATCCTTTTGACAGAGTGGTGATGACTCTCTCTCACTGTGTCAAAGTTATTGCTGATTTTGTAATGATGTCTTCACGTCGTGGGACCCACTCATTATTTCGTATTTTGAATAAATTTTACCATATTTAAATACTTCATTTGTCCACTAAAATTAGTCTAATTCTATATTGTAAATTTCTGAAAATACTTTTAAACCTCAACCTATTAGCAATTTATATCACTAATGATCTACCACATTTTTTTTAATATATCCAATAACTTTTTCTTATTTTCTCTCTTAGTTTACCAATCACTTTTTTTCTCTTTAGATATTTTTTTTTCTCTTTCTTATTTTACTAATTGCGCATTAAATTTCGTGTCGTCCACTAACAAGACTATTTGTATTGGACGAATAAAGTATAATTTTTTTTATTTTTTATGTTTTTTTAACAATGAAATGCAATCTATGGCCTAAAACTTTTCTTAACTTATTATTATTTATGAGTTTTATCTCTTATTTTTTAAATTCTTTCTTATATTATATAATTTGTAATTTTGTATATTTATATATCCCAATTAAATTTATAAGCAAATAACAAAAAATACAAATTTCATTAAATTAAAAAAATACATAATTGAAATAAAAAAATTATGTAATCAAAATAAAAGAATTACATAAGTGATAAAAAATCATAATTATTCTTCGAGAGAACCAAAGTGCACTAGATTTCTTCAATTCAATCTTGTTGGAGTTAGGTGTGGGCGTCGAGATCGCGTATCGACTCACGAGACTTTTGGTAATCTTGGAATGTCGGGGGCCACCTTGAGATGAGGATTCTCTTACGGTCGAGGAACGTCGGTCGTTCAACAGCTAGATTTGAAAAAAAAATTAAAAAATGGACGAAATTCAGTTGAAATAAAAAATTAAAATCTTTAAATTTTCGAAGATTAAAAAAAGCCATTAAAATTCGGCCAAATGATGCGTCTACGCGTGTGCCACACACGCCACACTATTAGCCGAGACGGCCGCGTGCATGCGCGCATGGCGTGAAACAAGGGCACGCCGCACGCGGACGCATACAAGCTCTTTCGATTTTTCTCGCTCAAATGTTGTCAACTCTCCGCGCGCGCAAGCCGTGGTGTGCACCTTCTTGTCGCGTTGCTGATGCTCTAAGGAAGACGTAGTCTCTACAATTTATAAGTGGGTTCAAGTCATCTCGAGAATTAATGTGTGATGATGTTTTTATTCTTTCAATGATAATAATAATGATTTTGAAATTGGATTTGTTTTATGAAATTTTATTTAATTATCCTAAATGATGCCGTATATGATTTCGAAACCAAATTACCTTACCAAAATAATATTCAAGTCGAATCAAATATTTTAGTCTTTAGACATGAACAACACAATTTTGAAATCTGAAAAATAATTGCTCCAGATCTAATCTGTGACAACTAGTTAATGGAGTCTCTTCTCGCGTTCATACCAAATGAAAATAAATTATTATCCCCTAAACTTAATTAAAGGAGAACAAATTATTTTATTGTATATCAATTTATGCAATTGAATTCAGTATATCAATTCATTGCTATAGTGACTGGAAAAAGTACAAATTTGATGAAAATATTGTAAACAAGAATAAATTAAGTGGAACGCAAAATATTAAAATGATTTCTTAAAAATGCAAGTGAATAAATAAAGTTGAGCACACAAATTAAAATGATATATGAAAAGAATTATTATTATATTAATAAAATATACTAATTTCATGTTTAGCAATATTGTTTGAATAATCTTTCTCGTGATTATAAAATATCAAAATCAACAAGAGAAGATCCATCGAACTACATATATATAAGAAAACAAATCATTATTATAGTAAAATATATATCTAAGAACATAATAAATTAACAATTAAAATAATCAATTAATATCGATATAACTATAATAAGTAAATCAACGACAATTAGCTGGGGAAATCATTAAATTTCTTCGTATTGTAGAGATTTCAGCCAAAAATAGAGAGAATGTAGAGATTTCAGTCATGATAAATTTTGACTTCTGATATTTATAGATTTTGGAGTGCAGACCAATACGTTTTTAATTGAGTGAAGAACTCATAGTAAATAGGTTTGGGACGAATACGAATATATAAATTATAAGCAGATCAAAATATTTATTAACACATCTAGATAAAATTTAATTCATTAAACCTTTTGTTATTTCTATTATTTATTATTAATTTTTATTTTATAATATTCATATTTTTGTTAAAACAGCTTATATTCATACATTTAAATGGATTCATATAATAATAGAGTTATATGAATTTGAGATGAGAATATGTAAAAAAGTCATAAATTTTATTGGATTAATTGGCTGTATATTTATACAATATAATTAAACCTCCTATTTTCCATATTTTATGAAGTTGATGACAAAATATAAACTTTAATAATTTTCAATATTTCTCTAACTTCAAATTTTGCCCAAATCAAAATTGAACTGACATCGAAATTTTAATACATAACATTACTTTGAACATTCAGCTGCTAGCGTAGAATTATATGTAGTCAAATTAATGCTCATAAGTAAGATATATAATGCTTAAAAGTCAGATGTGAATACTCAAATTAAAGACAAACGATGATGCTCAAAAATTAGATGCAGACTCATATCTGACTTTTGAACATTTATTTGACTATGTATAATTCCATGTTAGCAAACTGGTCATTTAAAGTTATACGACATATTAAAATTTTGGTGCTATGTCAATTTCGATCTGGGTGAGAGTTTAATTTGGGGAACAACTAGAAGTGATCAAAGTTCCTATTTTTTATCTGGAAAAATCTAAATTCTATATATAGTGTATAGAAAACCAAAATTTTACTTTAGTGTATGAATTTATGGCCAATTAGCTATTTTTAATCTAGTTTAAGATAAGTAATTATAAGATATAATACTTCATTTCAATAAAAGATCAAATAATGTAATTTTGAGATTAAAAAATTTACATATGGGCCGGACAAACATATTACATGAAAAATGTTTCTTATTTAACTTTACAAATGAAAATTTACATAAAATGGTATTTTGTTTGCTAGAGAGCTTGCGACTGGATTTATAATTGAATATAATTTCATATTTGATGATGCTCTCTCAATCTCCATATAAGATTATGTTCTAACTTAGTTATTGTCACTCTAAGCTTCATATAAATGATGCTCATAAGTTAGTTTTGTTCAGTCAAGCTCCAAGCGAGATTATGCTTATAAGTTGGAGGTGGTATGTCAAGCTTCAGATGAGATGATGCTCATAACTTAGCGTTGGTCTTTCAAGCTCCAAATGTGATAATGCACATAACTTAATTATAGTGATATCATGTTTAGAAGTAAACTTTATTTTGAGTTATGAGCATCTACATTTGGTTTTTCAAGCTTCATGTGAAGTCATAGGTAATCTATCAAGCTTCAGACGAAATAATGTTCATAAGTCAATTTCGGTCTTTTAAGCTCTATATGATATGATACTAAAAAATCAGAGGTGGTCTGTCAAGATCTAGACGAGATGGCGCACATGAGTATGTTATGATCTTTCAACTTTCAAGCGAGATGATGCTCACAAGTTAGTTCTAGTATTTCAATATCCAGACGAGAATATACTCACAAGTCAGAGGTGGTCTGTCAGTTTTGTTCTTTTAAACTATAGACGAGATGATAGTCACAAATCAGTTCTGGTCTTTCAAGCATCAGACGAGATGATTCTCAAGAGTATGACGTCAAAAATCTTTTCTATATATAAATAATTGCAAATGCAGCACATCAATCATCCATCGCATCCTACATAAAATCTACATCTCTTTCTTCTTCTTTATTTCCCAAAATCTCCAATCTTACATCTACTTTTTAAGAAATTTTATCAAATGAAAACTTATATAATATGATATTTATATTCACCTAGCAAACAATTAATATTTAATTGGCGAAAGTAATTGATATTAAAATAATTTAAATTATACCATCAATTTCATTTTGTGAAATTAAATTTATTAATAATTTATGTAATAATTATTTCATATCCTATAACCATAAAAATAATATAAATTTATTATAAATTACAATATAAAATAAGTCTCATTCCACATATTACATGCTAGCTCATTCTATAATTTGTTGTGTAGAATCCGAATTTGCGTTGTTTCTACGAGAAATAGTACTAAAATTATTACACTTTGACGATCTGATCTACATAATAAAGAAGGTAAAAAAAAAACGTTATTAAGTCAAACGAAACGACGCATTCTTAGAAAATGAATTAATGATATTTAATATCTTATTCTTCTTCAGATTAATGTGGAATCAATCTGTTGACAATTTGGATGAATTATGATTTTAAATTTGCAATCCCATGTGGTTCAGCACGATGTAGCTTCAGTTTCTTTTCTAGCTATATTTTTTCAATAATAGCTACTAAATTCAAGGAAAAATAATTGGTGTGGGAAAATATTTATTAAAAATGTTATTTTCTAGTTTTAGTTAATTCAAGAGAACAATATTTCGCAATTGCGTCTCGAAAAGAAAAGGTTACACAAGGAAAATTTTGAAAGCAGCCCAATTTTCATTTCTTCAACCTCTTTTCCGATTTACAAATATGTTAAATGAGATTTACAGATAACTTCACAAGATAAAGCGATTAAAAAATTTATTAAGTTAATCAAAATAAATGGGCATAAATCAAAACCTGATAGGTGTATATAGGGAATAACACCTATAAGAAAAAAAAATGTTCATTTTAGGACAAGAGGTGATATTGTTTTTTTGAGATTTCTGCATCTGTAGATATAAGATATCAAGTTATAAAATGAATGCATGTCAGCAAAATTATTTGGTAGCCTTAATTGAGCCAAATATCTTTCTCGTTAAAGAAAAATTTTGATGTTTCAATTTTGTCACTTGAATTAGACTTTATCGACAAAACTTATACATTTTTATTTATTTGTTTAGGGTTTAGTGTGTACTGGAGAAATTTGAAACCGGTCTTAATCAATATTATTATTAAAAGAAAGAGTTTT
>JAYDZE010155568.1:0-22260 GCA_034509125.1 Monilaria moniliformis | reverse complement strand
TCTCTCTCTCTCTCTCTCTCTCTCTCTCTCTCTCTCTCTCTCTCTCTCTCTCTCTCTCTCTCTCTCTCTCTCTCTTACAGATGGGATTTTGAGGTTGTTCTGAGATCTGTCTGTGCTGCAGTCTTTTTTTTGCTATTGTTGCTCCTTATAATTTGATGATTTGTTTGTATTGATATGGGGTGTTTGGTAATTTTCTCTTCTTGCTGCTGATTGAGCGGTTCGTTTCTCTTTCACCTAACATTGGTTCAAGAGTACAAAATTTTCAAGGTTTGGTGGGAAATTCTTGAAGTAGTCGTTTGTTAAATGAATAGTAAATGATGCAATCTCATTGGTGTGTTTAGTCCAAAGGGCTAAGGGCCTACAACCCCTCCTAATGCTCTTTGCCTCTTTTCTTCTTTCTATTTTTTTGAGAACCAATATTGTTCGCCTCTTTATTTTGTGGCAGGAATTCATGTTTGTGTTTATAGCCTATGAAATGTGATATGTTCTTGTTTGCAAGCTTTCAACCCTTGTAATGGTGCTGCTCAAATATATATGGCTGCTTATTGTTTTAAACCTAACTTTTATTTCTCTTGTTCTAGATATAATTGTTTAGTTCTTCACTTCTGCTGATCTCTTTTAATCTTTGCGAAACATGTTTTATTCAATCCATTTGCTCTGATTTACTTGTGCCATTAAAGATACCATAGTTTTTGTTGGTTCACTCTCTCTCACACATTTTGGAATCTATAGAAATATATATGTTTCTCGTGCTAGTTAAATGAACTATTTTATTTCATTGGTCAATTCATATTAAATCATATTTAGTATCTTGTTAGAGATATTGGCATGAACTGAGATTTAGCTCCTGTAAATTTCAGTAAACTACATTTACTTGATAGTAAATGTAGATTTTTGGTGATCCTGTTATTGGTTCTTTGTTTTTGCACTGTTGCAATATAACAGAAGTTATAGAGGTTCTTGTTTATTTGCTTATCAATGTAGGCTCAACAATGGAGGAAATCTCATGGGTTAGCCATTGTATTGACAACGCTGATAGCTGCACTGTGGGATTTAATTCATTCTTGGAGCTCAATGAAGAAACCGACAGAGAAATTTCTGCAGTTTCTATGGATCTAGTTCTGCCCGATGATCTTCTGGAACGGATATTATCCTATCTCCCCATTGCCAGCACCTTTAGGGCAGGTTGCGTGTGCAAAAGATGGCACGAGATAGTGACATCAAAGAGGTTTGTTTGGAACAATTCTCATGGATTGTTACAGAGGCCTTGGTACTTCATGTTCACGAGTTCTGATGACCCAATTGGTTATTCATATGATCCTATTCTCCGAAAGTGGTATGGCATCGACCTCCCTTGCATCAAGAAATCCAACTGGTTCATTGCTTCATCGAGTGGGCTAGTCTGTGTTATGGACAACGATAGCAGGAGTGAGCTGTATGTATGCAACCCGATCACCAAATGTTGCAAAGGACTTGATGAGTCTCCGGGCCCTAAATTTCCCGACTACAGTGCTTTAGCGGTCTCAGTCAACAGAGCGACTCACAGTTACAATGTCTCGATTGTCAAATCCAAGCAGGTCCCTGAAAACTTCTTTCAGTGGGATCTGTCCATCCATCTCTATGATTCAGAAACGAGGGAGTGGCTGACGGATCTGACAGAGGTTTTAACGGGGTGGAGAGCCGGTGATGAGAGTGTGATATGTGATGGGGTATTATATTTCTTGATTTACTCGATCGGAGGTGGTGGTCCTGACAACCGCCACGGCCTTATCATGTATAACCTCAAAAGCCGGTCGCCTTACGGCCTACTGATGAGGAGTTTCGTTCCGGTTCCATGTTCCCTCACATGCGGCCGCCTGATGAACCTAAAGGAAAAACTTGTGATGGTTGGAGGCATTGGCAAACATGATCGACCGGGCATCATCAAGGGCATCGGGATCTGGCTTCTGAAGGGGAGAGAGTGGCAAGAGATTGCCCGAATGCCCCATAAATACTTTCAAGGTTTTGGTGAGTTTGACGATGTCTTTGCCAGCAGTGGGATGGGGGATCTCATATACATTCAGAGTTATGGGGCGCCTACGCTTCTTGTTTTCGATTTCAACCAGAAGCAGTGGAAGTGGTCTCAGAAATGCCCCGTGATCAAGAGGTTCCCCCTTCAGCTATTTACCGGTTTTTGCTTCGAACCAAGACTTGAAATTGCGCCCTAGCTCTCCTGCATGTATTATGTATTTAATCCAATTCTACATGAAGCAGCCATTGATGCCACCATGTCTCCGTAAGTTCAAAATGTTTAGGTTTTTAACTTGATTTTGCTTTGTTTACGACGATTCAATTTCGTAGTAAGGCCTATAGGTGAATGCTATCATTAGATGGAAGAGCTCTGCTGAAAATGTCCCAAGATCATTATTCTTTACATTCACAAATTCAATTTAGAAGTTTTAGTGGTAAAATTGTCAAATTTATTATCTGTTTTTTACTGTATTATCTTCAATCTTGGAATATGAACAATTGTCGGTTTCCTTAATTCTTTTTTCGTGCTGTGTTTCACCTATTAATGGGAAGTACATTATTGGCTATGGTTGGTGTATCAGAGTGTTGTTCCACCATTTCAGTGTGTGTTTTTGTGTATGTGTTGGGGTGAAGTTGGATACAGTCTACAGATACAGTTAGTTCCATTCACTGCACATGGGGCTGCCATTACTCCCATATAGGCATCACTCTCATATCCTCTCTCTTTCTCGCTCTCTCTAGCAGTATACTCCATCTTATGGCATCTAATTGATCCAAGTTTTATCCACAAGGTAAATTGTGGGATATGTCTCAATAGTTGGGCATCTACCTCTCTCTCTCTCTCTCCCTCCCCCCCCCCATTTCTTGAAGAGATGTACTTCAACTTAGAAGGCTTCCGATTGAAAGCTTCAAAACTTGATGGACGAGGTAAATTGTGGAACGTGTTAGTGGTTGATATTCAAGATCGTTGGTAATAAAACTCCCATTTTGTGGCCCCTACTACCTCAACTAGGTATTTTCCACCTTGTCAGTCTCTCTCTCCCCCTCTCCCTCTCCCTCTCCCTCTCTGGTTCCTAACATTCTTGAATATGAGAGATTTGGTTTCATCATGCTCATGTACATTTCCAAGTGATGGATTATGATTCAGCAATGGAAAAAATTAATTTGAAGTCATTATTACTATTATTATTGTTATTGTTATTGTTGTTATTATTATTATTATTATTATTATTATTATTATCATTATTATTATTATTATCATTCAAGAAATGCTTGACTATGTCATAGCTATCAGATTTATAAATGTGGACCACTATTCAATCGAGTTCATAATAGAGCTGTTTTTATTAAATGGGCCCTCCTCTTTTGTCTCTTTCAGTGGGCCAGCCCAGGAAAACAACCAGAGATTGACTCCATTAAACTACTTATATTAATATTTTTATGACGGAAATTGAGATCTTGGTTTCTAAATTCTAGTTAACGCAACCGAGTATGTATAATTTAAGGGTCGCATTTGATTTTAGGTCGCATTAAAAAAAATATCTAAAAAGAAATAAGTGAACCTGATTAAAGTTTAAATATTGTTGATGGTATTATCAACAAAATTAGGAAAATAGCAAAACTTGATCATGTTTTTATTATTAATGTACAGGACATATAAAACATTGTAGGATATTTCAGACGCGCGACAAGTGCAAATGAGGTTATGACTTGATTATGAGTAGGGGTGAACTTTTAGTTTTAGGTTTGTTTGTTTGTTTGTTTTTTTTTTTTTATCTAAATCGAACTGAAAAAGCGAATTGCATAAAAATATCTAGAAATAGAAAAAATTCGAAAATCTGAAATATATATATGTATATATATATAACATTAAATATAAATTTGGTTTCTGGTTTTTCACTTTTTACTATATATGAACCGAATTGAACATAAAAAATTGAAATTCGCCAAAAATCTAAACAAATATAATCCGAAAAAAATCAAACTATTTTAAATTTCAATTTGTTTCGGTTTGTGTATTCGAATTTCAAATATTTTGCTCACCACTGATTATGAGTTTTCAAGTAAAATATTATAACTAAAACAATAAGAAATTATGAGATCCCATGCACGAACTAATAGTCGGAAAATTAGCCATTTTATCATTAAATATTGGGGTTTGGTGTTGGGGGAGTGACACATAAATGATGTTGGTCACATTACATCTACAATGTATGTGTGATCTAGCATATGGACCACAATGCTTAACATGAATTTTTTTGGTTTCGACGAAAAGTAGAGACCATGCCTTACTACAAAAGTTAATAAGATACGATGTCCCCTTTCACTTAATTTATCGTTATTTAAGGATGCTACACGTGTTCTACCTCATCACGTTATTCATTTTACAATTTTTAATTAATCAATTAATTTTATTGATAAACCTCTCTCTCATGTATTTGAATGATTGAATCAAAAAAGAATTACCACATAATTTTGCTACTAAATCCAGCATATTTATGATTACAATAATTTAGAAAATATCTCTAAAATTATAATTGGATGTAATTTTTTAATAATTAATCCATAAATTTGATCATCGAGTGGGCCACCACTGCAATAATTTGACCTAAATTAAATAATGAAGCATGAAATAAAGCCAAAATTGGCGAAACCCTAAGATTGCCACGTGTCGAGGCGCGAAACATCGTACAAAAATGTCAGAAACCATTATTCCCGAAAAGGGCTAAAATTGTCGTAGATTTTACCCTAATTTGATAAACGTTCCCACCGATTACGTGCAGCTGCAGATGGTAGGCACGGTTAGGATTAACCCCACCCTAAGTCGCTTTATTCCTCCGTAGCCATCGCTTTTGAGGAACAAAGGCATGCATTCAAAGCGTTTCAATAAAGGCAGCAAAATTTTCCAAAGGGTGCTGCTGCAATAAAGCGATCACATGAGAGAGAGAGATAGTCGTCTTTAAGGATTTAGTTCGAAGGCAGCTGCATAATTACGTATTACGTTCATCAAGGCGGGCACACAAAGAGAAAGCAGTGAATCAATTATCTGTGTGTGTGCTTTTGTTAGTCAGTGCGTGTGCGTGTGTGACGCAGAAATGACGCCGCAGTCTATTACCAATAATTTGTAGAGAGAAGGGGGGAAATGAACTGGGAGGAAAAGGTAAAGGAAAGGGACTTAAAAAGAGGTGAATTAATGGTGGAAAAGTTGAAGCGCGGGATTTTGGTAGGGAAAAGAGAGGGAAAATCGACTCCATCTCCCACATGGAAATTCGGGTTAGTTCAAACTGATGGTACCCTAATTCCGGATTCCAACTTTTCCACAAATTTAGACACTCTCTCTGCTAGGAAATTGGGTGCCAGTCTCTGGGAGATGGAGCCCCAACTCAATCACAGGGTGGCCAAGATCAACAAAAATGGGCCTATTTTGAGCAATCACAGATTAGAACACAGAGTTCCTGAGGAATTTGGTGAGGCAGCAGCAGCAGCACCTATGAGTCCCTCAAAACAGGTGAAAATATTGAAACCTTGTTTTCTTGATTGATTTCTACTTGAAATATTGCTGTTTTTGGGCTTGTTTGTGTTATCTAATTTCTTGATGAAAGAAGTGCAGAACAATACAAGAACATAAATACAAACACAAACATTATAATAATGCCATCAATGTTGCTCGTGTCTACTATGGGGCGGCCACAGTTTTGCACTCTTTATGTGAAGCACAGTTTTTATCCTTATTCTACTTTTGCAACAAAAGGGACCTCATTTTGTTTATAATTTGGTAAATTTCTGCACCTTAATGGTTGACCTTGCTTCCTCTGTCTCTCTGTAATACCTTGGTTTTATGATTGCATCTGAAATCTTCTATGTGTTTGAAAATTGGGAACCTTTCTTCCTAACTGAGAAGCCTTTGCATATGATGATCTTCTTTTTGTGAGAATACTATGTGGCTTATGAATTGGTTTTGAATGAAAACGAAGAAGTTGGTTGTTGTTGAGGTTTGGTGAGGACATCTCACTAGTTTGGAGCTTGGGGTTACATGTTATCTTAGAACTTGTGGACGTAGGCTCTATCATAATTCTTGTTTTATATTTCCACAGGAGACGAGCGGCATTAGTTTTAGGAAGCAGCTTGCAGCTTCACTGGCGCAGCATAATGCCAGAGTCGACAAGGTTAGGCAATCTCACCGGCCTCTGTCCCCTGCTAGCTGCTCTAGCTCAATGGAGGTATTCTTGATTGTATACTGATTATATAGATTGAAAAGGGAACTGCATTTTAATACTCTTGCCTGTCCATGTTCAATTTTCATGATGATTATTTAATTTATCTTTGCTTGCAGATGGCTCTTCCTTGTAGATCTGCAGTCAGTCCAAACAGTTCTGTAGTCTCAAATGGCAAATTTGGAGAGTCGAGTTATAGCCTCAAAACATCCACGGAGTTGCTTAAAGTACTAAACAAAATTTGGAGCCTTGAAGAAAAGCATGCATTGGATATGTCTTTGGTAAGAGCTGTGAAGAGGGAATTGGAGCAATCCCAGGCACGAAATCAAGAACTGATGCAAGAGAAGAAAAGAGATCAAAGTGAAATCGATCATTTAATGAAGCAAATGACAGAGTACAAAGTTACTCGAAAGAGGGAACAGCAACGTATCAAGGATGCAGTGAAATTAGTTGAAGACAAGCTAGAAGACGAACTGAAACTGCGGAAACATTCAGAGAGTCGCCATCACAAGCTGGCTAAGGAGCTCTTGCAGATGAAATCCTCGTTCTCTAATGTTCTGAGAGAGCTTGATCAGGAGAGGAAAGCACGGATGCTGCTAGAAGACCTCTGCGATGAGTTTGCCAAAGGGATAAGGGATTATGAGCGAGAAGTACGGGTCCTTAAACACAAATGTGGTAAGGGTCAGATCGGAACTGAAGGACATGATCGGTTGATCCTTCACATTTCTGAAGCATGGTTGGATGAAAGAGCGCAGATGAAGCTAGCAGATGCTAGTGACGTTTCATTACAACAATCTGCTTTGGACAAGTTATGTGTCGAGATTGAATCCTTCCTTCGAGAGAAACAATCTGATCATTCTGGGACTAATGTGGACATGTCCTTAAAGACGCCCTCTCAGAGCCGCACACTTCCACATTCTCTGGAGTCATTTCACTTGAACGAGCCTGCAAGTGCTCCTTGGCATGGGAACGATGATGACAACTCTATTGGAATGACCAGCCATCATCCTCATCTTTCTAGAGGGTATAGCTTGAAGCAAGCAAACGAGGAAGTGGCTTCAGATGGTCGTAACAAGGAAATAATGAGGCCAAAACCAGACAACGTGAAGGTACAATCACAGAGGGGATCATCAGATCCGTCCTGCTCGCAGGTTCAGCTAGACGAGCAACTCCACGAGAAGCATCACCAACAAGTGAACGAGGGATCAATGAAATCAAGAAATACGAACTCACATGAGGCGTGTCATCATAGGATGCCTAGGAAAGGCGAGATCTTGCAACGATCTACTCGGGAAGGAAAGACAAGAACAGCTGATGCTGATGCTGATGCTGATACTGATGCTGATGCTGATGCTGATGCTGATGCTGATACTGATGCGAGGCTAGGCCAAGGTAGCCATCGCCTGGAGGGTTTCTTTGACCCATCCAAGTTCGTTGGGCCTACCAGTCCAGCCAGAAAGTGGACGTCCAAGGTATCAGCCGGAGATCCAGATATCTCCGAGTCGTGTACAAGATGGCAAAACAGCGTAAGACCAAACACGTTGAAGGCGAAGCTGATTGAAGCAAGGCTAGTAGGGCAGCAATCTCGTTCTTCCAAAGGTTTGTCGAAAGTCGACTAAAACTGTAACATTTGTAGATTTAGTAACTATGTAGATTAAGAAGAGGGCCCTTCCTTTTTTTGGCAAGAATTATGTTTTACTTTTTTCTTTTGCACTTCATTTTCGTCCTACAGAAATAATTTTGACAGTTTTGATATCAGGTACTCTGTTCTTTGTAATAATATACTCTATAAACAGTCGTCTGTAATTTTATTTTGCAGGAAAATTACATTAACATGTTCATAAATATAAGTCCTAAATTTTAATTCGTCAATAAATTCTGATCAAGCCATCCAAAATGCATTTAAATTTTGTGATTATATATTGATCGCGCTGTCCAATATATTCTGATCAGGCTATCCATAATATTTACGAAAAAGGGACGCAGGCAGTTCTAACGCTAATTTTAATTAAAGAAAGGGAAGGAATAAGAAAGAAAATTGCAGGTGAATATATATTTCACTGTTAAAACCTTCCTCGCCCAGCCCGCCCGACTTACGATCGGCTGATTCGGAACGACATCGTTTTCATTCGCGGAGGTGGTAATGGCGGCAGCGACCTTCAGATACTTGGTGCAGCTCTGCATCGATACGTTCCCAAAACGGCGAGATTCTATTCGGAGGGTCTCGGCTTCACCATTGATGTCTGCACTCTCCGACAGGCCGCTCAAGCTTTCCCTCCTCCATTCTCCTCGGTGCCTTGCGTATCACTCCAAATTCTCGTTATCTTTGTTTCTTAATTCCTCGATTAATTATGTTAATGTCCATGAATTTGGGTACTATTTTGAGAATAGTGGTGCTGTAAATAATTGGAAGATAGGTTTTTGAGGCGTATGGTATAAGAATTCGTGGCTTGGCTAAGAAAACCAACGAGAAAATACTTCTAAGAGAAAGTTTATTAGGGAAATTAATTAGATTAGTATGCCATCTGAGTCTCTGACTCATTTGATTCTGCAGATGAAATTGGATTCTTTTTTTTTTTTTTTTTAAATATTGCTTATTTTGTGCTACAAGAAAATGTCTATCGCATTTAGTGTTTTATGGTTGGCTAAACCTTGGTTAGAACCCTAGAAATTCCCAGACAATCTTATGAATTTTTTTATATAAATTTTCTGGTTTATGGATGCAGATTATGCTGTTAAGTTTTTGCTCTCAAACATTTCACATTGACCACTCTTTTTATACCTCCATATATCGACTATCAAAGTTTGTTTGTTAGTTTGATTGATACACATCAAGTTATCTGCACTATACTTGATCAAGTTCTTATTGTGGCTTTCATGGCTTCTTTTTGTGTTACAACGCTTGGTTTGTAATCCCTGTGGACAACGCTATTTCTTTCCGTTGATTATGTGCTTGCAACTTGCAAGACCCAATTTAGAAATCTCTAAAACAGACAGATGATTATGATCTAACGCTATGCGCGTTATTCATCGCTCCCGTCATTTACAGTAATGGACATCAATAGTACTATGACGAAGCTGATGACCTTAGGTGCTGAACTGGATGGCCCAATCAAGCATGAAATCCATGGAGGTAACCTCCAATTCTGTTTGGTCTTCAAGCTATATATCTTCATCAGATTTTGCCATGATCATGTTCGTATCAAGAATCTTTTCCTTACATTAGTCTAATGCAACGGCTTTTAACAGGTACGTGGCAGCAATGAGGTGTGCTGGTGGGCATGTCTTAGGCCTATACGAGCCTGCTTAGAAGCTCCAACGATGAGTATGCAACGGCATGAAAAAATTGATGGAACATCTTGTTTCATATTTGTGAAGGAAGGTGTTACTAAGTAAACCTTAGATGCTATTGCATAGAAGCAAGGCGCTCTCCCGTTGTTGATGATGCTCCTGGTATGCAACAACACGAGCGCCTTAAAGTTTATGAGTTGAATCCTATTTTGTGATAGCTTTCTGATTTATGGATCGATCTTATTAACAATTCTGTTATGAATCTTGAAGTAGTAGATGCCCGTATCTTCGATATTTGGTACAACTTTTTGCAGTGTTCATTGCCAAAGGATATGCAGTTACGTACTGTACTTCAAACTGATTTTGGAATGGCTGTTGAGAGTAGGCAAGATTCAATTTTGAATATTCAAAGCTCCTTGCGTCCTCATTTCTGTGTTCTCTCTCTCTCTCTCTCTATATATATATATATATATCTATATATATATAGAGAGATAGAGAGAGAGAGATTTGGTCATCATCATCATGTGAGATACGTATTGTTTTCATCCTGGATAATTTACAAAGTTTTCAAAGTCTGTCCAACGCGGCTGGTGTTGTTGATAATATTGTTATTAACTCTTTTCCTACATATCTCTATCATTGATTATCAAGAAATATAAATAATTGGACAAATAAAGTGCATGCGACCGTAGTAGCTGCCTTGCAATTAACTAATTGTTCTGAGCATTTTCCCCACGGCTGACTCGAACATATTAAAATAAAAATTTTAAATTGTCAATCTTTTGTTTTTAAACTTGCATGCTCGCTACTTCGTACGCGGTCTTAATAAATTTTATCCCAATAAATCATACTAGAAATATTAACTTCATTCGTGCTAGTCAAGTTTTATTACACAAGCTCGACCTAGAAGATGCTGATTCCCCTAGTCTTGTAAATGGTATAATTGCTACTTTGTGGACGTCTTTATAATAAATTATGTTTCAACGTATCATACGACAAATATTACCTATATTTATACTAATCAAGTTTTATTATGTCACAAGCTCGATGTAAAAAAATAGGTTGAGATAGGAAATATGTAATTCTTGCTTCTATTAACATTCCCATGTTAGTCTTGGTAACATGGGACTTGGTCCCAAAGATGACAATTGCACGTTATTTAAGCTTTCGTGGGAGTTCTTAAGGGATCGGACTTAATTATCTATTCCTATTATATTATAATCTCATTAAATAATTTATATAACATAGCATGATTATTATCGTATGTTAAATACAAATATAATGGTTAAGAATAATATATTTTCTTGGCTTAGAAGTTTGTGATGAGTGACAATTTTCCCAATACGGAAAGTCGGAATTAGCGATTTATTCTTTAGAAAAGTTGTTCTATCTTCAAAAATTATGCGTCCAAAAGAAGACTTCAGACCACTACATATATATTCCCCAACTCTGTCTCTCTCTACCCGCTTTCTCTCTCTTCACACTCCAACTTCATCTGCGCGTTCATCAATAGATAACGAAAAACTTTTTAAATTATGAGGGATTGGGGTTTGGGTCTGCCCGACTCCTCCGACCCTACCACTGCCCGTCAATCGGACTTCGCCTTCGCCTTCAACGACAGCAATTTTTCCGACCGCCTGCTCCGGATCGAGATAGTCGGAGATCCCCTCGACGCTCGACCCGAATCAGACGGCTGCGGCGCCCTAGCTGATTGGGCGGCGCGCCTCTGCGAGCTCCGCCGCCGAGATGTTGTGGAAAAACAGCTCGGTGAGCAAGTCAAACTTAAGTCATCCCGCTGTGGTGGTGGTTTACTTGTTGATTCATGGTTTTGGTTGGAGTTTGGTTTGTTTGTTTGAATAAATGAATGAGTAATGCGTGATTTTGATTAGTTATCGAGTTTAGAATTATGATTTTTTTAATTTGTTTGGATATCTTTGTGCGTTGCAGCATTTTTTTTTTCGGCAACTCAATTGCACTGATTGAGCTATTTTTGTGAACACAAGTATGTTTCATCTACGTGAATGCATTTCTGATGCTGTTTTGCGCTTAGTTTCTTTCTTTTTTCTTTTCTTTTCTTTTTCTTCTATTTTCTTAAAAAACAATAAAAAAATCTGTGTATTGTAGTCTGGATTTTGCTCTTGTTAATCAGACATGTGTTACTCGTTTTCAGCTTTGGATACGAACAGTTTCCAGGAAGAGCACGATGCATTTGATTGTCAGCAGCCTGATGTTGAAGATGGGATTGGCGATGACAATCATGATGAAGTTGCACTTAAAATGATCGAAGATTCACCATCAGGTATCCTGCGTTGTGTTCTTTTGATGCTTGGAAGCTTTATGTGGATTCTTGGCTGAGCAGTAATGTTTCATAATGTCCTTTCTGCTCTAAGTTGGAACTCTTATATTGTATGTCAATTAGGAGACGAAGCTGCAAAAGATTATTCAAAATTGTCAGAAGATGAATCAAAAGTTCTAAGAGTTAAAACACTACATATCAGTTCACCCATCTTAGCCGCAAAGAGCCCGTTTTTCTACAAGGTACTAGTTGTACTTTGCTGATTGTTGATGTGTTCCTGTTTGTAAGATTTCAAGTCATAATTTCTGTATTCTTTCTCTTGTTGCAGTTATTCTCAAATGGTATGATGGAATCTGAACAGAGACAGATAACCCTCAGAATTAGCACCACTGGTATGTAACCAGTTAAGTCATGCAAAATAACTATAAGAGCAGTCAACTCTCGTAGAGTTTTGGTTGTTTGCGTTATTAGGTCATAAAATGTAAAAAAAATGCCTCTCAATCTTTGCTGCAGCTTGATATCTTGGAACATGTTGTTGGTTTTGAACACATAAATTGCACCTTACATTATAAGATACCAATCATGCTTTCCATGTTTTTTGTGATGCTGGAATTTACCTAGGTCCGAGTACATATTTGCTTTGTTATCAGGTACGTGTAACTGTTGTCTATGCTAACTCTCTTCTCAATGGAACAGAGGAAGCTGCCCTCATGGAGCTCCTGAATTTCATGTATAGTAATACATTAAGCATCAATACAGCTCCTGCTTTACTTGATGTGCTTATGGCTGCTGATAAGTTTGAGGTAATCTCATGCATGAAGTACTGCAGCCATCAATTAAGAAACCTGCCCATGACTCCTGAGTCCGCATTAGTTTTTCTAGACCTTCCTTCTAGCGTCCTTATGGGTGACGCAGTTCAACCATTAACTGATGCAGCGAAACATTTCTTAGCTGCCCGGTATAAAGATATATCAAAGTAAGTACCAATTCATATTCCAATGATCATTGATAACAAATGTTATGTATTATGATTTCATTTTGCAGTACTTAACATTTATTCTGTTACTAACTTTGTAATAGGTATCAAGAAGAGATCATGAATTTGCCTCTGGCTGGGATTGAGGCAATCTTGTGTAGTGATGACCTTCAGGTGGCATCAGAGGATGTTGTTTATGACTTGGTGCTGAAGTGGTCCCGGTTTCATTATCAGAAGCTGGAGGAGCGTCGGGACATCCTTTGTTCTCGATTGGGTGGCTATATTCGTTACCCTTACATGACTTGCCGCAAGTTGAAGAAGCTTCTAACCTGCAATGACTTTGATCGTGATTTCGCGACTAAAGTAGTGGTTGATGCCCTATTTTTCAAGACCGAGGCACCACATCGCCAACGGAATTATGCCTCGGAGGAATCCACCTCTACAAGCCGGCGCTTTGTGGAGCGTGCCTATAAATACAGGCCTGTGAAAGTAATCGAGTTTGAACTGCCACGTCAGCAGTGCGTGGTTTACTTGGATCTCAAGCGGGAAGAATGTGCAAACCTGTTCCCATCGGGACGAGTATATTCCCAAGCGTTCCACTTGGGCGGGCAAGGGTTCTTCCTGTCTGCACATTGCAACATGGATCAGCAGAGCTCGTTCCACTGCTTCGGTTTGTTCCTTGGGATGCAAGAAAAGGGTTCGGTTTCATTTGGTGTCGACTATGAATTTGCTGCTAGGTCCAAACCCACAGAAGAGTACTTGAGCAAATACAAGGGTAACTACACATTCACCGGTGGAAAGGCCGTGGGATACCGGAATCTTTTCAGCATTCCATGGACTAATTTCATCGCCGAGGACAGTTTGTATTTCATCAACGGCATACTTCATCTTAGGGCTGAGCTCACCATCAAACACTGAGACGCGCGACTATGCGGGGAAGCTCAAGGTTCCATCCAGATCTTGATTTCATTTTTCTTGATAGTCATGTTGCGTTCTAACTTCCATAGATTGTTGGAGTTGTTAGCTTATTGATGATGGATTAACTTCACAACGCACTTTGTATACATGAGCCTTAGTTATGTGAGTTGTTACTTGTAAATATGGCTGGAAAATGCTAATTTACTTGTGTTAAGATGTTGAAGATGCTATTTGTCTTAGCTATCATGTGCATGTTGTCTAGTTTTTGGTGGACAGTGAAAAACTGTCTACTTGTAATCTACATGCTGCACTTAAGAGGCGAATAACATTCACCAAGCATTCTACGACAAACTAGATTTACATGGCGTTTCTGAAATTTCAATTCAGGAGCTTCAAATCATGAATTCACCCATCATATAATGTTTTATTTTGTTTTATATTAAGAGAAACAACTGTATTTCAGTGTATATGATACCGATTTTTCACTATATACATGTACAGAGAACAATATTCCAATTGTTATTCCCTATTTTCTTTGGGAACAAATCCAAATCCTAAAATACGGTACATGCGAGAGAGAGAGAGAGAGAGAGTAAAAGTTAAATTGAAAATTGATTATATTATTGAAAAAATTCAAACATTCCGTTAAAATTATAAACTAAGTGGTAATTTACCGTTAAGAAAATAAAGAAATTGACTAACTACATTCATCAATCATCATACAATTGGGGAAATAAGTTGAGCTATTTCTCAGTTGCAAGAAAAAGAAGGGCTATTTCTAGTAACAATTTGATTGGGCTAAGCCCACCGAAATAATAAATTGAAAGCCCAAATACAGCGCATCTTGACTTCAAAGCTCGCACTCTCTTCTCTCTCTTCCCTCCCGCACTCTCTCTCCCTCTCTCTCTTATCTCTCGCTTTTATATAACCTGGGAAGAGTAAGGCATACGTCTATTGTTGGATAAGAAGGGAAGAACAAAACCAAAGGGGGAAAAGAAGAGGAGACACCATCAGCCGTCGGATCTAGGGTTTTTGCTCCGCCGCGATGCCGAAGAACAAGGGTAAAGGAGGGAAGAATCGGAAGAGAGGGAAGAACGAAGCCGACGACGAGAAGAGAGAATTGGTTTTCAAGGAAGACGGACAGGAATACGCGCAGGTCTTGCGCATGCTCGGAAACGGCCGCTGCGAGGCCATGTGCATCGACGGCGTCAAGCGCCTCTGTCACATCAGGGGCAAGATGCACAAGAAGGTTTGGATCGCCGCCGGCGATATTATCCTCGTCGGTCTCCGCGATTATCAGGTACAAAATTTTTGAATATTTTCTGATGTGTTTTATCTTAATTTCTAGATCTTGAGCTGTCCGCGTCTCGTTATCCTGATGATTTTATGATGTGTTGATTAAATTAGTTGTCTTTTGATTATCTTCGTTTTGTTTTCAGTAGGGATGTTATCTGATACGTTTCTGTTTGATTTTTTTTTCATTGTTATTGATTTTGTGCGGTCAACAAAATTTATAGGTTCTATTTATATGTAAGTAGTGTTTTCTTTGCCAATTTTTTTATTCCACGCCTTAGCTTTTTTTTTTTTTGGTATTAAATGGGGGGATTTGTTTTACTGTTGAATGTTTACTTTTCAATTGTAAGTTTTCTTGTTGAAGAATTGTGGTTCTGACGGCTTTAGATGAAGATTGTTTTCGTGTGAAAAGTTGGGGTGCATGTTCTTTTTCTTACTCAAACTGTTCATTTATTTTTGTATCAATGAATTCTCAGTATGTTTATGGCCCATTAGAGAGCTTTTTTCAGTTTTTCGCGTTTATTCCTTTTTTGATAGTGTTAGATTCTAGTTTTGTGGATTTAGATGAGAGGTGGTAGAGAGTCAAAAGATGCTTGTTTTCATATTCTCTACTTATTCTGGTATTCTTGCTTTCTGTGTGTGGAATGTCTGATGATATTAGAATTCTATAATCATGGGGAATTTGTTAGCTTTATTTTCATGTGTGAGCTTGGATGTTGCTTTCTCCTTCTCTTGGCCCAATCCTACGCTCTATTTGTCTCAGGCTACTGTTAGATTCTAGTTTTGTGGATTTAGATGGAGAGGTTATAGAGTCGAAGAAAATAAGAATGCAATGATGCTTGTTTTCGTATTCTTTCCTTATTTTAGTGTTGCTTATTTTATGCCTCTTTTTACAATGTCTATCTAGATTCCAATACAATAAATTCGGGGAATTTGTTGACCTTAATTCATTAGTGGGCATGAAGGTCCTATCTCCTTATCTTGTCCAATCTCTCAACTTTATTTGTTATTGGCTAGTGTGAGATTCTAGTTTTGTGGTATTAGATGGATTGAGTGGTAAAGAGTCGATAAGAAATCAAGACTACATGTTGATGCTTGTTTTTTCATATTTTCCCTTTTTCTCTGAATTGATAGTCTGAATTGGTTTATTCTTTGTAAGTTGGGTGGATTCGCTCTTCTGATCTTTTCCTTTGCTACTAGGATGACAAGTCCGATGTGATCCTGAAGTACATGCCAGATGAAGCCAGGTTGTTGAAGGCCTATGGCGAACTGCCCGAGAACACGAGGCTCAATGAGGGAATTGCTGGAGGACTTGATGAGGAGGATGATGGCCCTGGTGATGATTACATTGAATTCGAGGACGAAGACATTGACAAACTCTAGAGAGCTTTTGAGAGCAGTAATCCTATCTTTTTTTTTTCTTTCTAAAGTAACCTTTCAAGTTAGAGAATTGTTGTCTATTATGTGGTTTGGTGAGAATGTGTGTGGATTTATCTGTACGGTTATTTGGTTGATGCAATAATAGTGAGCACGAGCTATATAATCCGTGTTGTCTCTCGATTGATATGTATCAGAATCTGAGTCGCGCTAGTGAAAGAAGGTAGGTATTTATTGGAATATGATGAAGGGAAAATTGCATACATATGTCCTACTCTAAGTTACATCAGATCTCTCTTATACAAGCATGCGTGTGTATATATTAAGATGTGTCACTGATCTGAGGCTGAGATGAATGTAACAAAGGCTGCAAGCGTTATTCAGTTCCAGCAATCTTCTTTTTCAGTGCTTCTATGTCTGTTGCCAGTTCCTTTCTACTTGACTGCAAGAATGAAACATTCCATATAAGCCACAACAGTTACCAGATAACACAAATACGCATATAAGATCCTATACATATTTTGAGAGGACTGTTTAGGTCGCCTGGTGTACCTTGAAGAGCAGGTAACGGTACACAAACCACCCAGTGTATCCAAGCCCGACCAGCTCCATGATCTTGGGAAGCTGATGATGAGTTTTCATGGAAACAAGCCTTGTGTTAGTCAAAAGAGACAGCGGCAAAAAAATAAGACTTGACCGTGAGAAAAACACAAAGAAAAGTGGTGTAGCTACAGGTTTTTCTTGAAGAACCTACCAATGGAACTGAGTTGATTGCACCAACAACTGTGGAAGCTAACCACACTGCAACAATTGAGCCACCACCATACAGAATCACAGTGGTTTTGTTTTCAACAGCATCCCACTAATCAAGAAATCATCAAACAGTGAGGTCAGAAATATGAAGTATTGAAGAATGTAGGGTGCAGTTGCTCAATTGGGATAGTGTGTTATGTACCTTTTCTTTGATGTCATTGAACAATTCATTGCTATCAAGAGAGCTCTCCTCCGATGAAGAGGCCTTAACAAGGAGCTGGGAAGACCTCCTAGACTCTGTTTACAATGGCATCAACCCAGCTTCAGCAACAATATATTAAGCCAAAACTCCATCGAATATATTCAAAGCAAGTTGGTTAAAAGCACTCGGAACCAAATTCACCACATTGAAAACTCCATCCCAAAAGTAATGTGTGAAGTTTTGCAAGTAGTGGTTCCTCTCTCTAATATGCTGTATCTTTGTACTATAAAGAGGTTAATAGACATAGAAACGCGGGAATCATGTGTGTTTATCAATGCATCGCGTCATATGCAGCTATCGGAATCATGGCCTGTACAAAAATTCGACTTCCCTGTAGAGCTGATGATACCGTCACCTATCTAATGTATCAAGACCTACAAATTGATCGGGTTGGAATACCCATACATACACATTCATTGTAATCTACAGCAAGTTGATTGATTCAAGAAGAGTTATTTGATGACTGGGAGCCAAAAAATTCCATAGAGGAACAAAAAAAACTGATTCTGATCAGTGGTTTCTATAAGTATACATCTTCAAAATACTATTATAACACATTAATCAAGTACATTATACCAAAAAAATTCTATAGAAAGAAACAGAAAGTTGAATCTGATTAGTTATAAGCCATTTTCAAGAAACCGCTAGATCATATTAACCATGCACATTACACCAAAATTTTGCACAGAAAATAAAAAATTAATTTTATTAGTTGTATGATTGTATCTATATGTGCATTTTTCAAGAAACTATTACAACACATTAATCATGTACATTATACCAAAACTAACAATATCCAAGAATCCAAGTATATAACTGTACTACCAAAAGATAGTCAACCACAAAAATAGAGTGAAATCCCCACATTCTACAACTGGTCAGAGAATATGGATTGGACTTTGAAGGGGAAGTACAATAAGCTAAAATGATTGTACCTTTGAGTAGCTTGAAGCGAGTGGCGGAAAGGGTAGGACGTTGGGGCAAGGGGCAGAAGACGGCGGCTGGTCTGACGGCAGGGAGGCGGTGGAGCAAGACAGGGGGGGTGGCCGCCATGGAAGTGGAAGCCGACGCTGCCATTTTTGGCTGAAGCTCAAGCAAATGTGATTTGTGCAAATGCTGAAGAAAATGGTGGCTTCTGCTATTTTGCTAAGCCTCTCTTTCTTTATCTCCAAAGATATTATGGAAATATATGCACAACATTTTTCAGGGTCAATGTTAAGATGATTCCATTGGCTGACACGTGGATAATTCATGCTTTCTCATTGGTTGGTTTCCTATCTTGAGGAGTTTTCAGTGGGTGTGTGTCGTGTATATTAGTATGAAGTGTATTTTTATTATACTTTTAGTAATATTAGTTGTTTCATATTGGGAGAAAACATATGGGCTTTTTCTAATATCTATTAGAATGTAGGCCCAACAGAGTTTTTATTGGATTCCTAAGAAATTTGACTTATAATCCAACTCATAATTTATGTGATATAGGATATTCTGCGGCCCGACTAAGACCCACTACCTAAATTAATTAATTAAATTTTTAATGCTTACCTAAATTAATTAAATAATCCATAAATTACATATGCACGTTTCAAGTAGTTCATTCGATGACATACTACAAGGCAAGAACGCCCCTACATACAATGCATTTTGCACATACATAAGTGTTAGTTGATTCGTCTATCATATTTTAATATATATCGTATTATATTTCATTTTAATTTCATACTCAATAAGCATTAATCGTACATATTAGTTAACCGGTTAATACGAAATTCAAACATGAAATTAGTAAGATGTAATTTCCCACAATTTGAATGATGACGAAGACACTTTGTTCATCTATTCAAAGTGCATAAAATATATGCATATGCGTACACACACAAAATATAGATATAAGTAGGGGTGAAATATCCAAAGGCCAACTAATCCAACTCACACTATTTGATTAAACAAAGTTTAGCCAACACATAAGAACAACTCAAAAGAGGCTTCAATTCTCTTTTTCTTTGTTTGTTTAAGTTGCCACCCCTCCATTCTCTCACTTCATCACATATGAGAATATAGTATGCCCTTTCTCTCTCATCCACCAAAACTAATTATTCTCTTCTCATTCATTTCTTGCCATCTGCAACCCCAACCCCGATCCCTCCAAAAATCCAACCCAAAATGCCAACAACACACTGACAAAAGATTCATTCGATCTCTCAACTTCTTCATTTCAACAACATTGGTCTCCTTAGTTTTCTTGATTTATGCACTTATACTATTCCTACCCTCCCTCCATGTACTTCAAGATTGTCCCATGGTAACATTTGTACAATTACTCAAAGTGAGAATTTTTCCCTAGTTTTCTTTCAAGAAAACGCGATAAAGGGCTCTAAAAGCCACAGAAAGGAGCATATCTTCAAACATTTTGTTGCAATGTTCATGTGTGAACACGTGCAATACATATTTGAGGCATGATCGAGAAGCATTCTTTGCAGTTTTGATGGGAGCTAAAAGGAGCATTTTGATCATGTTTTGTGCTCTAATGTTGTTCAGACATGTTGAAGCATCATCACAAAAGAATCACTCTCAAGATTCATTAGATTCTTTCCTCTACAATTACGCCCTCAACTCGATACCAAAACCTCGTACGGGCCAGCTGTATGAGGTTTCGTCTCCGGCCAACTTCTCCGGCGTCGGAGTCTCTGTCCTCCGCCTCAGAACCCACAGCCTGTGGAAGAACGGAGCCAACATCAGCTCCATCGAAATCCCAGCAATGGCGGCGCTGCCATTGCCGTTCACAAGAAGAGTTGACTTAGTGTACCAAAACCTTGGCAACTGGTCAACTTCTTACTACAATGTCCCAAACTACACGCTTGTAGCTCCTGTCGTAGGCCTACTAGCCTACGACTCGGATGCGGGCCCAACGAGTCTGAGGCTCGTCGGTCTCGACATGCGAGGGGACAGTCTCATCACTGTCCTTTTCCATAATGTTTCACTTCATCAATACGACGCGAGAACCCTTCAGTGCGTCAGGTTCGCCGTCGACGGCACGTTGCAGCTCAGCAACGTGACGGGCGGCGGCAGCTCGTGCGCGGGGCGGAGCGACGGCCACTTCTCAATCGTCACTCCGAGGACGATGAAGAAGGGGAAGACGTCGGCGGTCAAGTGGTGGATGATCGGAATCCCCGGCGGCGCCGCAGCGGCGATCTTGATCGCCGCAGTCGGAATTTTGTGCTGGAAGATGTGTCGGTGGCGAAGTGTGAGGAAAATGGAGAGAATAGCTGAGAGAAGTGAAGGTTTGAATTCAATTTGGATTGGAAGTAGCAGAATGCCTACAGCAACAGGTATCAGAACACAGCCAAATCTTGAAAATAACTATATTCCATAATTCATTATTTTCCATCTTTTCTTTTTTTGGTTTCCATACTTTTTCAATTTTTTGGGTTCTTTTGTAAGTGAATATACATGATTTTCTCTGTTTCTTTTTTTTCGATTGAAATTGAATTGCGTTTTCTCTCGACGATTTGAATTATTCGAGTTATTGTACGAATCGGATAGGTTGAAGAAGATGAGCGCTAGGCGAGAAAGAAAGAGACAACGATCATGTAAATAAATATTAGGACAAACATTTGACTTGGTTGATTAAGTATAATTTCGCGCCGGAAGCATATTATTTGATGAGGAGCAACTTGGCTATGTATTTTATTTTGAAAATATATATTGGCACCTCTGCAAAGAGTGGACCATAAATTGCAATAAGCTTGAAAAAAATCTATTTGTATAATTTGATGGAATACAGAAATCAGCCACTGAAGATTTGTCTATAGTGTGAGGGAAAATAATTATGAATTTCAAGACAAAGTCATCAGCCCAATTGGTTGTTAGGATATTGCTTTCTCTTGAAATAAAAGTATTGACAGATGTGTGTGAATATATAAAGAACACCAGCTCAGACAATCGTCATAAATGAATAAATGTATTTTGATATGTATACAAAAATATCTTCTTGATTTCTATTCAAATCAAAGCTTCCAAATGTTTATGAAATGAGGAGAAGATAAGAGTCATTGGACAGCCAGAGACATCACATCATCTACCAAAAAAGTACAACTAGACACAATTGCTGATTTCTTCTCCAAAAATGCAAAGCATTATTATTATTTTTACTTTGTGATGAAAATGATGTTTGATTCCTTCTAATTAGAATTTTGACAAATGCCATTAGTACATACATCACACATGTTTGATTATTTCTCCTAAATTTGAGTGGGTGGGAGAGTGCAAAAGGGGTTAATCAATTGCTTGAATATCACAGAACTTATGTAGTGAAAATGGTGGCCTAAAAATAGAGCCATTGATCATAGCATGAGCAACAATCTTGTTTGCTGCATCTGTGGCATGAATCCCATCCCAGCTCACATAGCTATATGGATCACTACACGCAGTCGCAACCAAGACACGACCGTTGATTAGCTTCTCGTTCCCACAGTAAACTCTCTGATCAAAATTGTAGGCACCACCGCCATAACCACAGCATGCTTTGGTCCCATACTTCATCCCTGCCCAATGTCCCAACATGAGAGAGAGAGAGAGAGAGTGTGTGTTTTCTTGAATTGAGAGAAGCATTACCATGAGAAGTTGGATGGTGGAAAAGCTCTAGCATAACAGAATGGATATCTGTATAAACAACATTTGCATCAGCAATCTCTTTTCTTGTCTGCTTCAATGCTTCCTCCAACATAGTGTTGTAGTCTACCACAGCATTGTTGTAAGAGATCAAGCATCCGAATGAGTCGATATCCGAGGCATTGTGAGGCAGCTCCACCAAGAATGCAGGGTAGCAACCTATTGGTGCAAGATTCAGCACCAAGAAATCTCTCCCACC
>JAYDZE010155457.1:0-22260 GCA_034509125.1 Monilaria moniliformis | reverse complement strand
AATTGGGACATTGAAAAACAACGGTTGTTTTGGAGGTTGGCGGTTTGGACCCGGGGTTGGTGCCCATCATTCCCTTTCGCACCATGCTCGGTCCTCGACAATTGGAATAAGATCAGGAAGTGGAGAATGCCGAAATAGAACCACCGGCTCAAGACAAGGTAAGTCGTGTGTTGGCTGAACCTCCTGCTTTTGTATTGGGCGTATTGTCTGGCTTGTCTGGAATGCGTTGGAGCGGGGCGGCTGTTTTTGGCTTAGCTGCCTTATTCTTTGTGTGCATGTTTGATTTGTTGTTTTGACCTCGGTAGGGAGCTTAGTTGTTGGTAGACTTTTGTTTTCTGTCTGCTTGTTTTTTGCCCATTTTGTGTTGCTGTGAGATTGTTTTTTTGACATACTTTACTCACCATATGTTGGTGGTTTGAGCCTTTTGCTGTGTAATAAAAAAAACATACATTTAGGTATAAATATAAAAGGCGCATCGTACCGTTTATGGCCTTTAACATATTTAGGTTGTTTTACTGTATTCATTTACACGTCATTTTGATTAGTTTAGTTTTCAGTAATTTTGATGTAATTATTATGAAATGTTGGGAGTGTAAGTATTTTATTTGGCATTGTGTACATGGAGGCTTTAGATTTTATTGATTATGAAGAACTGATTTGTGTTGAACGAGGGAAAATCATCACGGTTGAGTAACAGACTAATAGTATCAAGCGGCGTAATTCTATATACATTATTAAATTTGAAATAAAGCTGTCACACATCGAGTATATGTGGAAGTTGCTTATAATATTCAACTGTTGGCTTGCGTGATTTCATTTGGTTTTGAATATTTCTTATGAAAAAATTAAAATTGAAAAAGTCCAGAGTCATTATTCACATGTGCTAAAAGTTTAATTTATTCCAATTGCTAGATAGCATAAATCACTCATTCCTTTTGCATCTCTTACTATATAAGAAGTTATAGGAAACATAGTCTGCATATTTTTTTTTAAAAGAACTCACACATATTATATGACTCTAGTCTCCGATCCGACCTATTAGTTAGCTGAATATTATTTTAAATTATGTTGATCAATAGTTGTGTTTTACAAATAAGCCTTAAAATCAGATAGACGGTACACAATAGATTTTACAGCTACAAAGTCATTTAATTGTATGAATAAATTGTTGTGAACTCAATATAGTTTTCCCATATGAAAATCGCCAAAAATAAATGTCACTAATTGACACGATATTTGATCATAAGGTACAGACATATGTAAAATTAATTTAATTAAAATATTTTCCAATTTTAAAAAATGCTCGACTGTATTTGAAGATTGTCAACATACTCTTTAGATTGTCAACATAACATTATTGCGCGTACAATAATTTTGGAGGATAAATAATTAAGGACGGGGCAGAATTTGGATTAGGTGTCTGAAATTAAAATACAATTCCATTAGTCAGTTGTAGCCGTTGGATGGAACGACGAATTCATACAAATTAAGATTCCCTTTTAACAAAAAATGTTGTAACAAGTTCAATTGCGTGGTCCTTAATTACTATTTGAAAATTAGGTCCACAAACTTAAATATTAGTATCTGAGGATAAGATTCTGATTTTAGAACAGATTTAATTATTTTCCAGAAAATGTACCTGCTGTCCGCTGCCTTTTGGGAAGAAGTCACTAGGGTTGATGGCAAAAGAAATTCTCAAAATTGGATCGATATTTTCAATTAGAACAACATTTTTTTTTCAATAAGTGAATCATGAGAGATGTACAAGTGAACATATAACCCACACAATATGATGAGCTAATTAATCGATCTTGCTTGTACAAGTAGAATGGCAAGTTTACCCCTTACCTTGAGTCAAAATAGATTGAAGTTTACTTATACGATCTTATACAATAACATAGTTTATATAAATTCCTACAAATATCTCCACTAAAAAATTAAAAAAATAAATACAGTTGCTATGACTAATAGATAATTAATAAAGTATAAACGCCAATGAGACCTAGCTCAAATGACAAGGCTAAGATACCCAAAGATTCTCCTTAGCAAAATGTTTTAAATTCAAATTCCACTTGCGTGTAGTATATTTTTCCACTTTATAATTTTATAGTTGTCCCGCTTTTATACAGTGTAGTGCATTTATTTCAGAAGAGGCACTAACTTCAATGGGGATTTCTCGCCATTTATGTTTTCTAAGAAGTATTTTGCTAGTTAAGTATTCAGGGGCTCATTTGTTTTGTCCCACATAAGTCATGATTGGATTTACGATTGTATAAAATTAAATAAGTAAATTGTTGGTAGAAATAGGATTACTTTAATATTAAGATTCAAGATAAAGATAATTATTATGTTTAGAAATAAAAGTGAACCAAAACTATAAATAAAAAGTTCAAGGGCTCAAATATGTCTGTTTCCAATTCCAAATATAAATACTAATTTGAATTTATACAACTCATGATAAATCGTTGATTATGTTCAAATTGTCTCAAGTTCATACTTTCTTTGTCCTATTCAAAACATATCATTTTTCTTTTGAATTATCACATTCTAAGTGTCTCATTTTAATTTAGAAAACAACAAAAAAAATTTAATTGTGTAATTAGTTATGTAATTGTCTTTTAACTTTTGCCTCTCTCTCTAAAAACATATTGACCAATACACTTTATACTCTAATTATTTTTATTAATACACGTATCCAAAAAAATGAGGCACTTCAAATAAAATAGATGAAGTATTATATAAACTGGAATGTTAGATTAGCCTCAATATCTCAACCTAAATTAGGTAGAGCAAAAAGGTGAGGCTTACAAATCAACGCAGATTAATTGTAAGAAAGCACCACCTGCATTAGGTAATGACAGTGATTAGGTAATAATTTGGAGGTTAGGAGGTTTTTGTGTGAGATGATTGGTCTATAAGCACAATTAGGCAAAGTGATATTATAAGGTTGTATAGTATGCATGCCTGCCACATCCGCTTCTTATAATTCGTAAGTATACGATAAATTGATAAAATATAGAATTGAGTATTCGAATGATAAAATAGTAAAATAAGTTAAAAAACAATCAATCCATCAAACTAAACAATAGATTAGCCGAGATTATTTTTATCAATATTATCACTCAATGCAAACTCTCCTTAAAGAACCGTTGCTGAATTTCATAAGTTGGTATTGATATCATGCAATTTTAATATTAAGATATTGTATTAGATGTATAGTATAGTGTGACATTGTAATATTAATACTATATATGTAATCATTTATCTGTGGGGCTGGATATGACTTATATTTTCAAATATCAAGGCCTGTAAGTAAGTGAAAGTAGAAACTTATACACCTGAGAAAAAAATTTACTGAAAAAATCAAATCAAGGCTGATACTCATATTAGAAAAGAATTACTCTAAAAATATGTTGAATCAGTTACCATTCACTCTGTGCCACTTCCCTTATATCACTATCCGACATGTATTGGCCAACGATATTTTCTTGGAAAAACTATAGATAATGCCAAACAAAAAGGAATTCACAAATAGGATTTAGGAATCCCTTTTTGTTTCTATCATCAACCTATCCCATAAACCAAGTTATCTTTTATTTTATTTTGATGCGAAATTTCTCCAACTGAAATATTTGAGCCACTTCTTTTCTTCTTTAAATTCTTGTTTGGTTATATAAATAATCAAGTTGTAGGGGACCAATTAAAATGAGTGCTTTTACCTGGACCATATATGATATTATTTAAGAGTCACCATGGACAAAGAAAATATAAATAATTTAGGTGGAGATGAGTCAATGTCAATAGAAAATTTTACAAAAGTTTAGGGTCTTGATATTCATTATGCATTAATCAGTTTCATGTACTTTAACATTAAGCAAATTTGATAAAAAGGTCCCGGTCTAATTTGATGGATGTCACTGTACAAACTAATGTGATTGCATGATTGCATCTCATAAACAGATAATGGATTATGAGATTGAGTTTTCAGAAATATCACTAGTCACCGTAAAGACGAATCAAAAATCAACATTCCATAAACAAGAGAGAGACAGAGAGAGAGAGAGAGATAAAAAGAAGAGGCCATTCAGTGATTAGTCTAAATGAATTATAATTTCATTGTAAGTACAATAAATTATTTAGTTGTTGAGCGTGCTTTAATTTGTCACGTACCGGCATTTCAAGAATAAGCAGTTAGATAATATCGGGTCCATTGTCTTTTTTGCTTCTTGGTTAATATTTCCCGACGTTAAGAGAAGAAAAATTATAAAAAAGAGGATTGATTCCTGGAAGTAGCGTTCCATCATTTGTTATTCTAAAGGCCCAAGAATCTAGACTTGTATTCAAATGAAAAGTGGTCCAACATCATATTCCTAGTAATTCTTTGGGACAAAGGTATTGATTCAAATAATTCTCAAAAAAAGAGAAAAATAGATTTATTATAAAAGAAATCACTAAAATAGCATACTCATATTAGTGGGAGTTGTACCTATTTGGTCCTTAATTATGAAATTACTACTTCCTCAGTTAACCCATTCCCATAAATACATATTCGAGACGAGAGTTAATTATAAATTTATAGTACAAAATTAAAATTGTGACAGAACAATCGAAAATTTCATGTAAATTATCTGCTAAAATCTAAATTTCAGTTACTAAAATTGTGACAGAACATTCAGTGATTTAGTTATGGACACAACTGTAATATGTTTTTACTAATTCTCATTTCGAGCTTACAAAATAAAAAGAGATATTTGCTAATTAAATACCACGCAAATTTTTTAATTTGTAACAAATCAGACCTCTTTTTAATTTTTGGATCATTGATTGACTGGCGTGACATGACTTATTAACAAATCATACGCGGACTAAAACTTTTGATCTCACTCCACGTCAGTAAATAACTTGTGCCATGTTATTTAACGGGTAGCAGAAAAATTAAAGAAACTTAATTTGCTATACATTTCAAAAATATTTTTTTAATTGTAACAGTTCAAAAATTGTATTAGATTTACAAAATTGCTCAATTTTTTTATAATTTAATCAGCAATTATCTCTACAAAAAATTAATAGATCTCCAACACGAGTCTACAACTTCAACATATGGGTACCGGCTTTGGTGGGGTATGTTGTGACTTTGGGAAAGCTTGAAAGCTCGTCCTCATGCATCCACGTGTAAGTTTAATGTAGTTTAATTTGAATTTATTTATAAAAAGTTTGTAGATAAAAACACCATTGGTTATTATTTGGCCACCAACACCGTACGTGAATCAATGATAATAGTACCTTTTAGTTATGAAATGTATTTGAGCAAAGATATAAAAATTGTTAAATAAACATTTGAAGTGCTTTTGTATAGAGACGATCTAACTTTTTACTATATAATTAAATAAACATTTGAAGTGCTTTTGTATCCTAAAAATGTTCACACCTTGACTCCAATAGAATTTAGTGTATATTACACACATAATTAAATCATATACAATTATTTACTATTTTTAAAATTATTACATAAAAAATAAGCCTATATAATTTATTCTCGATTAATTAAACATTAAATTGTTTTAGTATGCAAGCAACCTATTTTTTTGGTTTTGGCTGTGATACGTGTTATAATAATAATAATAATAATAATGTATTAAAAAATATAGATTGCAAAGGATTCCACAAATTTTATAAAATATTTAGAAAATCATATATATGAAAATATAGTTCGGTGGACAAAATGTATAACTAAATATGTTCTAAAATACTTAATCATCTTAGGCTCATTCACTTTTAATTAGATTTGAACATCAAAAAAATATTAATGAATAATTACTCAAAACTAAAATTACAATTATGTTAAATTAATATAATGAGTAATATTTTATAAAAAAATTAATTATCAATATTATATTTGTTTACATATTAAATTAAGTCTATAGTAATAATATTCATATATAAATTCATGACCATTTATATCTATATATAAAATTAATTATAAAAATAATTAATTTTGTAATATGTAATTTAGTTGCTAAACAATGCATTGGAAAATTTGGAAACAAAAATTTAGGGAAATTAGTATAATAATGATGATTTTACTTATGTATATGGCATGTATTAGGCTTAAATCATATCCTGAGTGCATAACCAAGACCAAATATAATCCATTCGATTTAAAATTGTATGGCCATGATTTAAGAAAAACGTGTATCATTGTACAAGCATTAACAAATCATTATAGGAGTATATAATTGCCACACAAAAATATTAACCGTGTATTTATTTTCGATAATTAGCGATATTCATGCAGCAATAACTACTCTAAATCTCAACAAAATCATTATAACGATTTTTAGCAAAATATACACGAATTGCTCAAACTTGCATTTCAATTGTATTCTTCCTCAACAAACACTACCTCTCATCTACAATATCAAACCGTCTTCTTCCACAAACGAAAAACGATTTCTAATTTTGCATCATTATAGAAAGTGCGATATATTATTATATTTCAAATTCTACATCATTATATCAGGATGGATTAGAACATACGTAATGTTTATAATACACAATATTCATGTCGTGCATATTCTTCTTCCATATGATCCAAAAGTAATAAAACGACAACAAGGAATAAAGAAAACACAAAAAATGTTATGTTCCATAATTAATACACATACTTGACGAATAATTGATGATCACCATAACAAATAGTACTATATCAGTACAGTGAATAATGATCATCATTATATTATGTATTTATAATCAACGTGATATATTTGTTAAACATAAACATATCATCTTAATACATACATTATATCCTTTACAACGTGAGACATATCATTATTTCCCAAGATGAACATCATTAAAAAACGCAACTTTTTAATCACACATATTAAATCAGCAAGAAAAATATGACAAACGATTTTGCATCAAATTTTTTATGTGTAACAATGAATTTATATTATCATAACATGGAATGTATATCATCATAATATTGAGTTTACTTCAGCATAACGCAAGTTCGCTGAGATACTTACATATTCTATTTTTTCATGCAAACTTCTTCATGTGAGCATATGCAATTAGGATTTCATTAGAATAATTATAAAACTACCTTTAATATGATATATTGTTTGTGAAAAAATAATTTAAATCGAGATAATTATATGAAATTTCAAGTTCTGAGATATATTAGGATAAAGAAAGCGTGTGTCAAATGTCATTGGAAATGAAAAGCGCTATTACAAATTCGAAAATTTACTCGAGGATAACATTGAACGTAAATCATCATAACGTGGAATGTATATCAGTATAGATTAAATTGCAAAAAAAAATTAAAATTGGCATATCCACATTTAAGAACAAGAATCGCTCTCGTAAAACTCATTAATTACCATAACCGAAAAAATAAAGAATCACATAAATGACTTTCACGGTTATAATCTTAAATAAAATAGTGTTATGTGGCGTAATGCTTAACCAGAGGATCTTTAAATCCTATAATTACAATTTAGTCTTAATTTTGTATTAAAATGGTTTGAATTTTAAAACACCTCTGTGTGGAGAAAGAGATTTCTTAGCGTAAACATCAAGGAAATTCTGGTTAGAATTATAGGAGAAAGCATTTCCGTCGCATAAAACTTAAAGCAAATAGTTCGTTATTCAACTAGTCTTTCGTCTAAAATACTCTAATCCGTGAGATATTATATTTAATGGTTCTGTAAAGCCTATAGCATACTTTATTGATTTATTTGGCTAAGCAGCGTTATTCTACAAAGGGAGAATTGTTCTTCATGACATACAACTCACATGTTTTTTATTTTTAAAAATAATTTAATACGTCAAGTATCTAATTTAAATATTAGAATGTTTTTGAAAATGGGCTTAAATGTCATGTTGAATATGGTATTTGTCCTTATATTCTTCCCAACATAGTAAGAAAATATCTAAATTCCACTCCCCATTGAGTTGGCGAATGGTGATTTTATAGGAAAGATTATTAGAGATAAAAAGTAAAAGCACATATGTTTATTTTTCATAATCATTTTGGCAACGTGTCTTATGGCAGATGAGTCCAATCATATTTCAAATACCATATTTTGGTCTGATAATAAATTTGTTAAGAAATAAGGTTAGAATATTAATTAGCAATAAGTTAGGTTAATTATAAGAAACTACTTAAATATTTTATATCAAAACAAAATCATACAACGAATTTCACCGATTCAATTTCAACCGGCCAGCCACCTCGGGTACATCCACGTGACCAAAGCGCGCGCGTGAATTGTGTGTGGGGGCTGCGGCCCTCTCATCCGAGGAATCCCACCGTCGATTCATCCTCAAAAGACCAAATGACTCGCCAAATTCAACGGCCGAGATGACAGACACGTAAAACTCTGTCGTAAAAGCAACCATTTCAAACTTAGAAATACACGAATCACATTATATCCAGTTGGAAACCCCATATTTTTCCCCCATTCTTCTCTCTCTCCAAAGCATTCACATTCTTCTCTCTCTCTTTCTAAAATTCTGCAACCACTCTCTCTCTACCTATCTTCTAATGACAACAACAACAAAAACCACCGTTTGTTAAATTCAAAATCCTCTCCTTGCTTGAGCAAACCGGAAATCCAAGCAATTTCCAGGCGAGAAGAATGTCTTCCGGATTTCCCGGCGGCGGGCGCGATTTCTTCACCGGCGGCGGGGGCATGAACGGTAGTTACAGCACCAATCAGCAGCAGCAGTTTCCGTTCCGATCGCCGCTATCCGGAATTCTTCCCGACCCTGCTTCCCAGATCCGGCGGCCGGATTTGATCAGGAAGAGATCACTAGCAGAATTTCAGCAACAGAACCAGCAAGGTTTGGAGTTGTATCTACGGAACGTGAAGCTAAGGCCGAATTTCCAGCATGCAAATCCTTTATCCCCCATCTCTTCGGTCGATTTCCCTACGGTTCCCTCCATTTTGCCGGACTCGCGGTACGGCCGTCCGGTGCTTCACCAGCACCGGCTGCAGCCTTTGAGTATTTCAAATAGAAATGGTAGAAATGTTGCTTCTGGTATTTTCTCGGCTGTGAATCTTCCGGGTCTGGATTCGGAGGTTTCGGGTCAGGATACTCAGAAGAAGATGATGAATCATCGGCTGCAGGAACTGGAGAAGGAGCTTTTAGGAGACGAAGACGACGGAGATGAGGTCTCCGTCGTTACCCACAGCGAGTGGTCGGAGACGATCCAGAATCTAATCGGCCCTATCAAAACACCCATTTCTCCGTCTCCGACATCTTCCTCCTCCTCGTGTTCCTCTACGTCAGCATCTCCTCCGATTCCGAGCACCAAACAATCTTTAATAGACGCCGCCGCAGCTATCTTGGAGGGAAATTCGGCCGCCGCAACCAAAATTATCACGCGCCTCCAGCAGGTGTCTAGCCCCAGGGGCAGCTCTGAACAGCGGCTCACAGCTCTCATGGTTTCGGCTCTCAAATTGCGTGTGAACCCCACCGAGCATCCTTACTCGACGTCGGAGCTCTACGGCAAGGAGCACAAACTATCAACGCAAATGCTGTACGAGGTGTCGCCGTGTTTCAAGCTCTGTTTCATGGCCGCCAATCTCACCATCCTCAACGCGACCTCAGAGCAGGGATTTAAGAGGATTCACGTCGTGGATTTCGAGATCGGCGAGGGCGGACAGTACATGCATTTCCTCCACGCGCTGGCGGCGACTCAGTCCGGCTGCAAACGCGCCGCCGCGTTAAAAATCACCGCCTTCGCGGATAACACCTCCAGCGGTGACGAAAAGCTGAAAATCGTCGGCGAGAGACTGAGCACATTGGCCGAAAAAATCGGCGTCCCCTTCTATTTCTCAGTGAAGAAATTGATCGTCGGCGATTTGAGCCGCGATAATTTGGGAGTCGAGTCCGACGAAGCCCTAGCCGTGAACTTTGCGTTCAAGCTGCACAATTTACCCGACGAGAGCGTGACGACGGAGAATATGAGGGATAAGCTGCTCCGCCTCGTTAAAGGTCTGTCTCCGAACGTGATGACGGTTGTGGAGCAGGAGATGAACGCCAATACGGCGCCGCTAACGGTGCGCGTGAGGGAAGCCTGCGAGCACTACGGCTCGCTGCTTGACTCGCTCGACGCGACCGTGTCGCGGAGCAACCCGGACCGAGTGAGAATCGAGGAGGCGGTGGGTCGGAAAATCGGGAATTCGGTGGCCTGTGAGGGGAGGGAGCGGGTGGAGAGGTGTGAGGTGTTCGGCAAGTGGCGGGCCAGGATGAGTATGGCCGGGTTTGAAGCGGTGGCAATGAGTCAACCCGTAGCGGACTCGCTCCGGGCCAAGCTGAACTCGGGGACACGTGGCAACCCGGGGTTCACCGTGAGCGAGCAATCCGGCGGCATCTGCTTTGGGTGGATGGGACGGACGCTCACCGTCGCATCTGCTTGGCGTTGATTTAATTATCTCCACTTTTGAAAAAAAAAAAGTGTTAATTCGTTTCGTTAATGACTCTTTTTTTAAAAAAAAAAAAAAATTCTGTTCGGTAATTGTTGTATTAGCGTTTGTATTATTAACTTTTTTTGAAAATGAATGGCCACCCGCCAAACAATAGGATATTAATAAACGCCTACATTATTAATCTTACCAGTTATCACTCATTCCTCTATACTGCTTTTTCATTAATCTCTTTTCACGCTAATTAGAATATTATACAAATTTGTACGAACATATTCTGAATTGAATATTTGCGATGCTGGCAAAAATTCTCTACGATTCTATTAACCTTTGTATCCCAACAATTTATTTGGAGACATATATGCAGAACTTTCTCATAGTCTGGCCATGACCAGGTGATTTAGTTGAATCATAATGCATATGAACTATACAAAAATATTTCTGTTGAATAATTCTTTGAATATTATAATCTTCAAATGTGGTATTGTATTTCATATTATAAGGCCGTATTAGTATAATCGACATCAATATTATTAGTAGCTCGATTGAATTACTTCACATGTCTTGTGAATTGCGATTGAAACGTCAATTGTTACAATGTCTTGATTAAATAGTTCAAAATTTTCATTATCATATTACAAAAATATAAAATATTCACTATATTCAAAATAAAATAACCAAAATTTCAGTATAACCACAGAATTGCCCTTATAAGTATTTTTTATTTTTTCTTCTATCTCACTTTCTTTTGTCCCACTCTACGGCAATACACTCCATTCCTATCTCTCTCTCTTCCCCCGTCTTCCACCCTCTCCGATGAAATTGCCGCTGCCGTTCTTCAATTCGCGGAGACGGCGGCTGCCAGCCTCCGGCCGTCGATTGCCTCTCATATCCCTCGATTATGTCCATTCGTCCAAACTCATCTCTCTCGTTCTCGTCGTGAAAAGCAGTAGCAAGATTGTCGTCCGCTTTTTTTCCGATGAAGAAGGTGGTAGGGAGTAAGGTGTGGGTGGAATTTCCGGTGAAGAAGGTAGCAATGTCTTCTCCTTCGCATCTCTTACGTCTCTCTCTTTCACTGAATATAGTTTATATGCTTCACTGCTTTTGTAATGTAAGGGCATCAGCAACGGGAGTTTCGCGGTCCGTCCCAGAGGGACGAGATCAACGCGAGATGCGTTGTGGGTTGGGTGATGGGACGGGTCGCGCGAGATGGTGAGAAAAGGGGAGGGCTAGCTCGCGATGCCGCCCACACTCCCCGACGGATCAATCAGAGGTGCGCGTTGCGCACCCTCGCTGGGCCTGCGAGTGGGCGTCAAAGCGACACCTTTATTTTGTTTTTAATTCAAAAATTCGATGTATTAAAAAAAATACATTCTAATAGATCCGTTAATACCCAACGGCTAGTTTAATAATATGTTTTTATAAAAAATTATCCTAACCTCTCTATAAATATCTCATTTCCCTCACTTCAATTTCCACACAAATTTTTCATCATATCCCTAGTTTCTCTCTTAAATTCATTGTCTTCTTCTTCTTCTCATAGCTTCCAGCAAAATGAATACATATGGCGTTGCTTCCGACTCTGACAGTTCAGACGACGAGAACGAGAAGCAAGTTATGTCGATACTTAAAGTCGCCACTGCAAGTTATTATTTCCAGCCTCCTCCGAGGGATACTCCCGAAGGACGATCCAGAAGGTACGTGCACCGGGAATGTGAGGTTGTTGTCGCCTGGCTGATGGCAGATTATTTCTCCAACCAACAATGATGGGGGGAGATGGTTTCGGCCGTCGGTTCCGTATGCGCATGGATTTATTTCTGCACATAGCAAATACATTGGCCGTCGGTTTTTAATTATTTAATATTATGATTTTTAATTATCTAATATTTATTATTTTAATTAAATTCACATATTTTATTAATTCGAAAAATCAATTTAATTAAAATATGTAATAAATATAAGAAATAAAGAATGGATAAAAAATAAAAGATGAGATCCATTAAAGGATAGGAGCCACTAAAATATGTAATAAATATAATTAGTATTTTTATATACTAATTATATTTTAAAATAATATTATTAAGTTAGTTAAATTACAAATTTTGAAAATTTCTTTATGCTCGAATTTAAATCCACAACTAATTCTAAAATCATCGAATTTTCAAGGATTTAAAAATATATATTAAAATTCGGTCCATGCACGCCTGACGTGTGTGCCGCATGCGCCACGCTTGTGGTTGAGACGGGCTCGTGCAGTCCACGCGCATGTGGCGTGAAATAATGGCACGTAACACGCATTGGCGTGTAAGCCCGCCTATTTTTTGCCAGTAACGCGGCCGTCCCTTCGTTCGCGCAAGTTGTGCCGTGTGTTGAGGCGCCGCGTTGCAGATGCTCTTAGTTTCAGGTGGAGCACGTGTACTTTATAAAATAAGTTAAAAGATTAAAAGAGACAGCATATGATTCAAACAATCATACGAACATAGATTAAATCTGCATATAGATAAAAAAAAAAATCATTGGTTATTTGTATACTATTAGAGGCAAGGTGAGATGGTTTGATAAAAATACTACCGATCTCTATAAATATTATCTTTTTTTTCTTTCTATTTATAGGTTAGACTTTCATCACTTAAATGTTCTGAAGCTATATAATTATAATATAATATTTATATATATTTTAAACCCACATTTAAATAAGTATGTAGAATTAGTTAACGTTAAATTGAAGAAAAATGTATGTAGAATTAGTTAACGTTAAATTGAAGAAAAATGGTATCTCATACATTTTTCCCCACAGATTTGGAGCCAAGATATGCAAAAAGGTCAAAACCCTATAATTTCTATTTAACGAGAATAAAAGCTTTTTTGATCATAACCAAATCGATCCATTTAGCGCTACTCTTTTAAAAAAGAAAAAAGAGACATAATCTAATTCGGTACATTAAAATAGAATAAATAATATGGAATGTTCGTAAAATTTATAAAAGACAAAAATATATACACACACACGCTTATTTGTATTGGTTGCTTCTAACAGTGGTGCGATGGGGGTGTGGGCTCCACCCGCTGGGAATATTATCATATCAGGTAGTTCTAGTTGGTGGGACACGTGTCTTGTCATTATTCTGTGTTTTTATATTTATTGAAGGAGAGAGAGAGTGACGAATAGCCGTTCACGTGCGCGTGGGGAAAACATTTTAGTTGAGTTTCAGTTTTGACATTAAATTATGTCGACGTGTATATTTTCTTACTTTCATCATTCGCAAACTCTATTTTTATTTTTTTTTGCATGTTGCTTTCCAAATACAACATACATGGTGATGGTAGTTTTGTATGCTCCCACTTTTTTTAAGTCTATGGAATGCCATTTAGCAAAAAGGATGATAATATATGTTATGTCTATACTACCAATTCATTTACAACACAAAATGTCAACATATTATTTTAATTCATACACAATAACCCGAAAATGAAAGTGGTGAGAGAGAAGAGAGGGGAACCACCAATTTTTGGGCTTGTTCTGTGTACAAAATGTTTGATATTTGGCTTATTCTGTGTACAAAATGTTTGATATTTGTTATTGATATATATAGGTTGGGGGTCCGCCTAACCCCTTACCAATAGGGTGCTTTGAAAAAAAAGAAAAAAAAAGGGAGGGGAACCACCAGCGCCGCAACAGGTCAGCGGGGAGAATAAAAGCCCATATTGAAAAGGAGGAGTCTTTTACCTGCGATATATTTGATTGACTTGTATATATATATAGTTCTTTTTATGTCAATTTCTTTCAAAATCGCGTGTGGGAATATCTTCAGTTTTGTTATCATTCAAATAATCAAATAAAATATAGTATTAGGATACTTTTGAAATTTATAATATCTACATTTTATAAGAGTTCGCCCTATAACAATCTTTTTTCCGAAAGAAAGGTAGCCGGATCACGATTAATCTGGATTCGATCTGAACCAAGCCTCAAACCCAATTCAAATCCGTATCAGAATTAGAATTGGATAGAGTCTGACTTGACCACGCGTATTGTAATTTGTATGTGAGCAAGTAATGAACCATAATTTCTTGTTTGACGAAACTCAAAATAAATTCAAATAAAAAATTTCAAGCTCAGTTAAATTTTACATGGTTTTCACTTTTTGGTCATTGTTTTGTCACTTGTCAGTGTCTTCATTTATTTTTATAACAATATTAATGCAAGTGGCGAAACCTTTCACAGAGTGCTTTCTCTTTAATCGGTTGTAAATTCTGAAAATGTGGGATAAGCAAAATCTTTTTCTTTAAATTTCTGTTCTTCTTTTTCTTCAATTTTTAGAAACAGCCATTTCAGCATCTTTTTCTTCTTTTCACTTCTATCCTTAGAGTGAAATTATATACAAAATGAGAGATTTAAATGGAGAAGTTATTTCATCCCTCGTGAGAAATGATATCAAAGATTATGTTAAATCCAAAGGCCAAAACCCTTGTGGAAACAATACAATCAATTTGATCTACTTTTACATTTTTATAGCAGTTGTCGCATTGAATTCTATCGACAACATCATCAACTACACATGCATAGTGTACATTAATATGGTTAAAAATAAGAGTTGAAATCACGTGGCAGTAATCAGATACAGACATATAATTAAATATAATGCCAATGATATATATGAGCCCAACTTAGATGATTCTGCAATGATACTCTCGCAACTCTCTATTGATTAAATTTCAAATCGTAAATTCGTAATGCATTGTTTGTGATGATGGCCCTTTTTCAAATTCCTTATGATTGAACAAGGTCCGACCACTCATTTATGATTTCTTACCATATTCTTAATTTCCAAGGAAAATTAATTAGTTATATTTACGAAAAATTCAAGATTAGGACACTGACTTGACAGTTGACACCACCCGATTATAATTTCAAAGATACCTACACAGAAAATATTAACTCCAAAGCAAAAGCAATGATGGTGATCAATCAAATATGGGGAAGGGAAGTAGGACAGTGGTAATTGCAAAATGAATGACATTCCAAATTCACAGAAAATATTTAAGAGGGTGGATTCCAGTCTTTAATTGTTATTTATCGAAATATTTAATGCATGTGTCAACACTCAAATCCTAGCAGTTAGCACACAGTACCGCAATAACTGAGTCTGCTTCCCTCATTTATGTATTCACTTAATATTTTGGCGTCGCATTGCCAACTCCAAGTAGGCTAGTACCTCATCAGTCATCACAACCACAATTTTTCTTGTAATTACAGACAAGACGTTCTTCAAATATATAGCTCATCAAACTAAGAGGAACATAAATTGATAAAAAAGAATTGTGGAAACCAAGAGTCGGCAAAATACAACCGACTTGTGTTATTTTAATCTTATTCAATTTCGTCTCATTTGTTTTCTAATTTAAAAATCGATTTTTCTTTCTACAAATTTAAAAGTGACAAATATTATAAAAAAATGATAATATTATTTTTCAATTTATTCTTCGATCGGATCCATCCAAACATGAGTCCACCTTGTTAAAATTTTGGTTGTGGGTATTTTATTATCTAAATATATATACAAATTGAGTCATGAGAATTCACCATTTTGCTCTTTATAGATCTTAGTGTTTGGCTGGAGAAGAAGATTGGGGAAGATGGAGTGTTCTTCAAGCTCTAAAATAAGGATAGGATAATAGAATTAATATGTGTCTAAAGTCCCTTAATTTAGATACAAAAGCCCTAATTTATAGAAAATAAGCTAATTTTAACACCAAGAAGCCCATTAAGAGACAACTTAACCCAAGCTTCGTTAAAATCTATAAGGCGAAAATTCAGTGAGAGAAAAATACCTTATAGAAAAAAGAATACTCCGTCTAAAAGGAAAAGAATACGGATCTGATATGTTTCGGTTCGATTTTGGCAAATTGGCTCGGCTTTGACATGCCTAGCTTGACTCGGTTCACTTAGCTCGACTCCAATATGTGTGGCTCGACTCTGATATTGATTCAAGTTCGAGAGTTTCAGATTCATATTTCTTATTTGACCCTAATCATACTTCATAAAACTCAAGGATATTAGGTGTTAATTGGCTAGCAAGTAAATCAAATCAACTTTTGAGCTTCTCTTAAGTCTTTATTTAATTGTTGAATTTTATCGGATCAAGCCCCAATTACGAAAGTATAAAGCCATCCTGATCAGTGTTGAAATTTCATCGAATAATATTAAGAGAACATGACTATCACTTTAACTCTATGTTTCGGAAATTTTTAAGATAATTTTTTATCCAAAAGAATGATTGAGTAACGGTAATTAACTTAGTAGAAAATTGGCATTATGAATTTATGATATTTCATACTCGATTAGATTTGATTTTTTGTGGACCTTGAAACCGCGTGTACAACAGGAGTCTTACATCAGTAGGGTAAAAAATGAAGCTACATTAATTACTTGGTAAATTAATTTGGAGTCGCTTATATGAACATAACACATAAATTCTTATATTAATTGATTTTATTTTTTTTAGTGTTGGATTGTATATGGACTCATTTGATAATAACTCCAGTTTAGCCATTTAAAAATGGTTAATCTAAGTTTGCATTCCCAATTTTAAGCGTTTTCTGAAAAAGTTTGATTTATATCCTGATTCACACGTTCTGGCAATGAAATGATGACTCAGCTCGTCGATTACTTAAGTGAATGTTTTTTTCCAGCTCACAATCTAAATGACATCGTTTTGCGTCGTTTCGTAAAAAAATATTGCATCAAGCTTGAGCTGATGTGTTGGGTTCGAATGTGGTTGCGGTTGGAGGTCGTGGCCGAAAAGGTAGAGAGTGGCGGGGTCACTTGGTCATTGTTGTTCGACATAATAAAAGAAAGAAATGAGAGACAACGATGGTTGTTGTTTGTTTAACCGCTATTGTTGACTGAAGCAAGAGAGAGGAGGGGAAACAACGTTAAATTTGACCTGCTGCTGGTGCCTTGGCGGCAGCATGATGTGGTTGCAGCAGAGTCGCAGTGGCGACAACTTTTTGCCGTTGGCCGAGACAATGAGGTGGAGAGCAAAAAAAGAGTGGTTTCGAGTGAAGGAGAAGGATATGGACTTTGAGGGAGAAGGTGGATAGCAAATGTGTGGGCTGAGCTTTGGTGGTGGATAGAGATTTTGACGATGAATCTCACTGGAAATCGAAGAAGATAAAGCTAAGAATTTCTTGGGTATAATAAAGGAATCATAGACGAGAGAGACGAGGAAGTTTAAAAGAAAGAGATGGTGAATGTAGCTGCGATTATCACATGAAAATGAGAATAAAAAAGGAGACCAAATGCTAGGGACTTATGTGCAATTTCAAAAATATGATTTTTATTTTTTTTTGCAAAATGGCATTGTTTAGATTGTATGCTAGAAAAAAATATATCTGCCTAAACAGCCGGCGAGTTGAGTCATCATTCCATTGCTAGAATATTTGAAGTGGGATATAAATCAAATTTTTCAGAAAATTGATGATTTTTATAAAGAAAACGGAAGTTGTGGATATTTTTTAGAAAACGTTCAAAGTTGGAAAGACGAATTAGGATTAGCCCATTTAAAATAACATATCTTCTCCAATCGTCTGAAAAGAAAATATTTTACCAATTGAATTACATTTCGTATTCACATAATTAATTAGTTGACATCTATAATGTAACTCTTATTTCTTAAGCTTAATGAATAAAATCTTGAACAATGTGTTGGGTCGAAATTAAAAGAAAAATAAATTGATGTATCTAAATTTGGTCGGATTGATATGCAATATTTATTTAAACTTGGTACGTATATCAAATATGGGTAGATATGATGATTCTTGAAATGGACGGAGAAACAAATAGGGTAACTGAAATTTGGTGAAAGGCATTAATTTTCATACGTAACAAATATATACTAGTATGGGTTTATATTAGATTTTCGGATCTGAAAAGGGAACTTGGGAATTAAGATATAGAGGGTTCCATAAACTTCTATAGTCATTCCGTTAAATTTACCAATGTTGTGGAGTGTTAAGGTAGGCTACACAAGTAACTTAACTTTTACAAAATATTAGAATTTTCGGTGATTATATGGGGATAGACTTTGGGATGATGCATGTCAAATAATACTAAGGAATTAATTGTATTAAAGATATGACTAATTTTATATCAAAAGGGCGCGCCTAGACGTGAAAAAGTTGTTGGTGGGGATTGAATTTTCTATATTTCGAATCTGAAATTCATATAATTAAGTCATTTTTTTTTTCAATTTGTGGTGTGAGATTTTGCATAAAATGTGTTAAAATGATTTTGTAAGAATTAAAAAAAAAATCCATAGGGGAGGCTTAAAAACAATAATCGAATAGTAATTGAAATCTTGTGGTTCACAACTAGAGTCCTATGTGTCTCATTACTTAATTGGATTATTTTTACATAACGAAGAGATGACGTTATTTCATGACGTGTGTAGCATTAAAAAACAATCAATCCAAATGTAATTGTTGGTGGCAATTGCGTAAATAACACCTATAAACGGGTGTGTTTCTTTTAGAAGGTCTAAATTTGACCGTTGCAACTCTACCGCCTTCTTAATATTAAAAAGCCCCCAAATCAAGGAGCCCTATTTTTTCTCTAGCCGTTGAGAAATCAAAGAAAGTAAAACGAGCACAACAGAAATCTATTTCCTAATTTCATACAAGAATAATCCAAAACAAGTTACCGAGCAAGAAACTTTGGAAAAATACCGTGAGTAATCTTTTCTTAAACCCTTCTAAGTTTTCGTTGTGATTTTCATGGATGGTTATGGATGATGTGATCGGACTGTGTGGGCTCAATCTTGTGTAGGCGTGTTTAGTATATGTATATTGTTATTTTTTAAAGCTTTTAGCAAATCCGAATCGATTCTCAGGATATTTGAATGTCTCTGACTTTGATCGAACACACTGAAGGTACCCGAATGGTTTTGTGAATTAAATCTTGGAAACCCTCTATCTGCTTTTCTTATGTAATCACATTCTGTCATTTCCTCTCTCTCCATCAGTTCTCTGATATTTAAACATAATAGAATTTGTCGTTTTAAGTTCGGCATTTTTTTGATTATGTGAAAATAAATGAGATGAAAAGAAGGTGGATTGAGAAATTGGAAATTTAAGATGCAGTCGCTGGTGTATCTTAGTGTAAGTTTACATAGGGGAAGGAGATGAATTACAAAGTTTCAAGTCTGAAATAGCAGGAAGAGAAGTTATCTTGAAGTTTTTGTGGCTCACTTCCTTATGTTCTATGTATCTTTAGAATATATTGAAGGAAGTTCTAGGGATTAATGTAACATAGGCAACTAAGGATTCATGTAAACAGAAACTGTGTGTGGCTAACAGTTCACATCGTTCTGTAGATCTTTTGGTTTATGACCAGCTAGGTATTTCTATTTCGTTATGTGAAGCGTTCATATATACTATGATCTCCAACTACATTGAAATTATGAAATTCAATTCTCTTTTAAATTTATTGAGAATCAAGATCATAGCCATGTTGCTGTTCAATCTTGTAGAAGGATTCTAGTTCTTGAATTTTTGGCTGATTCCTTTTTTATAATATAGAGCAGTCATAACCATATTGCCAGTCAACCTTGTGGAAGGATTTTAGTTCTTTGTTTCTGCTTTTGTTTCTCAGATACTGACTTTGATTCGCAGCTTCAGATCAGCACTCTCTACTGAAAAAAAGCACTCATGGCAGCCCCAGCTCATCGCCTGGTCCAAGATCAGAACCTAAACTTTCTCTACAATGGTAACTGTTTCATAAACAACACTATTTTGAAGAAGATTTATTTTTATCAATCTATGATAGATGTTTGCTCATGCGTTGATTTGTGCGCAGGCACTACTCCTGGGGGAAAGACTGATGTAACCAAAGCAGATAAGAGAGGAGGTCTTGGTGGAAGGAAAGCACTTAACGACATATCAAATTCAAGAAACCCTTCTGCTTTTCACTCCATGAAGAAAGATAGCTCCATAAATGTCCTCTCTATTGACAAAGATCCTTCAACTGTGAAAGGAAAATCATCCAAGGCAGCTGAGAAAGGAAGAGTTGGTGGTAGGAAAGCACTCAGTGACCTCACAAACTCGGTTAAGCCACGCCCAAAGCAGATCCCAAGTTTGGGCAGGAAATTGAATGCTGTTGCAGAAGAAGCGGAAGAGGGATTTCTACACAATCATAAGGAGTGCATTAAAGCTCAGACGACGACTGTTGACAAGGACTACTTCTTGAAGACAGTAGGACTGGTTAATGGTTGGTACTTACAGAAATTTACTCTTGAACAATGACTGGTCAACTTGATCCCACTATTTTTCTGGTGAGTAATTAAGTTTTGTTATTTGGTTGCAGATATTGCTGCATTGCCATCAGCAAGGAAGGCGCTTCCATTGTCGTCAAAGAAGGTAGTTCTTTTTCTTTTTCTTTCTTTTGTCCTGTAATTTCATCATCAGCAAAAATTGGAAATTAGAAAGCAGATTTTTTGACAAGAAAACTGACCACTAATATTTCAGCTGGAGGGTTATGTGAAACATTCTAAAATGGAAGAGATGCTGCTTGAGCTTCCTAGCTGCTGCTCGCCTGCTTGTCGATCTCCTCAGTCGCCGAAGGGGCCTCATACGATGAACTGGGAGGATGATAATTTTTCTGATCTGATGATGATCGAGACGCCTAAGCTCAAGTGTAGCTTCTGATAATGTCATTTAGTCAACTGATTGACTGCTGAATGGTTTTACCGTTGTATGCCTTTGTTTTATTGCTTCTTGTTGTAGTTAGTACATATGTAGGTAATTTTGTCAACTAGCTTTCCAGCTATCATTTTGCAAGAAATATATTTCAATTCATTTCTTCGTGTTGAAACGTTGAATATCAGATGCAGCTTCTCATTTAGGCCCAGTTTGGTAGGGCATTTAAGGGCCTGATAGTTATTTTAACCTGGGCCAACAGTATTTTATCCCATGTTTGGTAGCAGTGTTAAAAGTTATCTCGGCCCGACGGGCCGAGCAAAATAATCGCGGCCCGCTCCATTTTATCTTAAAACGACGGCGTTTTTGTCCCTGTTCATAAGACAGTGTATCGCACCATTTTGGTGCGATATAACACTGTTTCACCCTGTTTTCCACCATCTACCCTCTATCTCTCTCTCTCTCTCCCTGCGCTCCCTCTCTACGCTCTCCCTCTCCCTCTCCCTCTCCCTCTCTCTACGCTCTCTGTCTCCTTTGTTGCCTCAACCGCCGGCGAAGCGCATGTGCCCGGTGGTAGTGGACGGCCGACGCACAGTCGCCTAGCTCCACGGCCGCCGCACAGTCGCCTATCATCACGGCCGCCGAACAGTCGCCTTGTTCCCCGACCGCCGAACAGTCGCCTATCATCACGGTGAAGACTGGCGGTAGTGGTGGTGTGCCGCCGCCGCCGCCTCTGGTCAACGGTGGTGATATGCGGCCGCCGCCATGGCCGTCGTTTCTCTGCTCTCCTTCTTGTGCCAGGCTGTGATGATTTCGAATCTGAGCCACTATTTCTCCACTATTTTTCTTGGGTTTCTAGTGGTGGTAATTGGACTTTTGTTCAATTGAATGGTAGAATATGGTGGTGGTTGTTGTGCGCCTGCCGCCATGGTCGCCGTTTCTCTGCACTCGTTCGATTGGGCTGCTGATTTGATTCTGGTTTTGTTGTTCCCGTTTGGTTTCTGGTTTCGATTAGTGGCGATGATGATTTTGCAAGAACTGAGCCTATCTTTCCCCCAAAAATTGCTGACTCCGTTCCCGTTTATGTTATATTTTGCTTTCGATTTGTTCGTTGATTTTTTCCCCCAAA
>JAYDZE010155456.1:0-41018 GCA_034509125.1 Monilaria moniliformis | reverse complement strand
ATTAAGTTAAATTTGAATTCCATAATTTTAGGAATAGATTGATATTTTTAATAGATATATATCTCTTTCTAAAATAGAATAAGGATACATTAGTCAAAACATAAAATATAATTATAGAAAATAAAAATAGAGGTATTATGGCATAGAGACATTATGTCAAAAAATCATTTTCCTATAATTAATTAATTAGATTAGATGATGATCAAGAATTACGCCTTAAATTAGGGTGTTCGCATATGATCATATGGGGAGACCGAGAGAGCTACGTTTTGCTTGATTAAGCATTAATAGCATCAGACAAAACTTATTTATCAATTATTAAACTCTTGATTATATATGTAGTGATAATGTATTTTTGCATGTTAAATCCGGACAGACTACAGGGTGGTTTGTCTGATTTGAGACAATTTCAGCTTTAATTATTGTTGATTAGGAATTCAAAAAAATTGACGCTGCTGCACAAATATTAATTAATTAATATAGAAAACTGTTTCTTTCAATTATAAGCAGACCTTTTTTTATTGGTTATATATAGTACTGTACTAATGCATTAATGTCGTGGACCCTATTGACTTATTGCTTAATAATGTTTTGATATAATGAACTGATCATTTTTAAAGGTTCGAATATTTCATTACGAATAAAGATGATAACGAGACAAATTTCATATCTCGAGCGTACTTGACTGGATTTTTGACGAGATTTTCTGAAAATTATTTTTAATATTTGTGTTTTATGGACAGTGCATGTAAATTTAATTCTTCCCTGTCTAAATTAGATGATTCATGAAGAACTATCTAATCGTTTGAAATCCAAAAAACTTCCTATTACACCTGATTCTAGACTGGTAATTATTTAGATAACTAAATCAAGTCACTCCAAAAATCGAACCAATTAAATCATCCTTGATTGATGGATTAATTAGTTAAATCAAAATGCTTTTCGATCTTGACTTTTGGAAATACCTGATTTGAAAGTAAAATAAAAATAAAAATGATTCTCATGATATATGTAGTCGAATTAAAAGCACCAGCTATTATATGGATGAGGATGTTATATTGTAAAATATAGTAATACATAGTATATAAGTTCAAAGTCTGGGTATTTGTTTTAGGATTATTGTTAGAATGGAGTAGTTTGGTCACAATACAAATAGTTTGTTAATATGAACCATATGTAATGCTACAAACGTAATGTTGTTTGAAACAATGCTAATAAGATAATTCATATGTAATATTAATTAATTATTTAAGTAGAAACATAATGCTATAATACGTTATAACACAACATACACATCTTTGCTGCCGAAATATTCGTGTCATACAAGAGGTGCCGAACTACGTGTCTATATATATATTGGTTTATTAATTGCGCCATTGAGTCTTTGCATGTTCATGTATATAATTGAGTTATACATGTGGATGGCAATAGGTGATCAAAAGCATGTATGTACATCAGTGCTTTCATTGTTTGCTGGATTGTGACATGAAACTAATTGCAATAAATTGTGTCCATCATCATTTCGTCAATTTATGTTTCTTTTTTCCTATGTAATTTTAGCTAAATCAGGGTGATTGGGATAGAGTTCATTTTATTACCTCAATTGAGTTTTTAACCAACGAATGGCTGAATTTAATATATGAGTTTTATTCGGATTATATTGTTTTGATTTTGAAATTAAAATTTCAGAACTTACTATAATTCATCTTATATTTCAAAATATTAACTGTGCCAAGTTTATATTATAATATCATCACATATAAAGCACAAATTTACGCAGTGGCAAAGCTAAGCCCACGAGGATAATGGGGCAATTACTAAACAAAAATATGATTCTTGTAAGTTCATACAAGGGAACTTAGCACAATTGATGGTAAAGAAAAAAAACCAACGATGATGTGAAAAACAAAACATTATTCAAAAATGGGGAACGATGAACACCTCATTAAAAAAAATCGTGTGTTACATAAGAATTATCTTTACCCGCACTTTTTATTTTTTAATGAAACAAATTATAAACATTTTATATATATTTAAGAATATACAAAATATAATTGAATTAAATTGAGAGGGGTCAATAGCCCCATCGTTCATCCATGTGGCTCCGCCAGTGATATTAAGCATAAGCGCTTGGACACAATCATATTATATTATAAATAATTTAATAATAGAACTAGAATAGGTGCAGAACATATGAGCACGTTGATTGAAGCTCGTTTTATTTGAATCTAACGAAAATGGAAGTATGAACACGGCACGTGACAATACTAAAGAGTTTAAGGATGCCTGAACCCAGAAGAAAAAAGAAAAAAAAAAAAAAAACCCTGATCTCTACAGTTGAAAGTTGTCACATTTGAATTTGATGAAGCACAAAATGAAGATTGATTGATCCCTCAAAATATTGGCGAATCAGATGGCGAAGCATTCACCAAATTAAGAATGCTGTTCCAATAATTCTTGTTATCTTCATAATAATCACCACCGCTTCCGCCTCTGCCGCTGCCGTTATCCGATTCTCCGCCGTCGTCGGAGAAGCGCCGATCACCCGACGACGTACTTAGCAGAAGATCCGTGAACTTCTCAACGAAATTCCCGCTCGGCACGTGCTCGGAATCCGACGCCCACACCGCCGTCTCCGGCAGCGCAGCCGCGAACGGCGGCGCGCTACCTACCTGATCGTTGTACTCAGCCAGATGCTTCCACTCCTCCTCCCCTTCCTCCTCCATGAGCCCGCCGTCACACGACCCCGCCGACGAGTTCCTCACGAACTCCACGAAGGCAGCGGAGCTGTCCCCAACCCCCGTCGCCGAGCTCAGCGTCGACGTCGGCGATTCCAGCTCCCGGCCGACCCCTGCCGCTGAGACGCCGCCGCCGCCGGTCCATGCCTTGAGCACGTCGAGGCACGGTGGCGAGCTCTGCGCCTGAAAGGAACCGGAGGAGGCGGAGCCGCGGAGCTTAGACTGTCGGACCAATCTGGCTTCGGCTTCGAGGCGAGCGCTCTCCCACTGAGCCATGTGGCTGAGATTGGCGGCGCTCTTGGATTGGCCGTCGCTGGATAAAAGGGCGTCGTTTTTGGGCTTATGAGTAACCGGGTCAATCCCCATTTTCGCCAACCGTTTCTTGAGATGTGTGTTCCAATAGTTCTTGATTTCATTGTCCGTTCGTTTGGGCAGATGAGTCGCGATAGCTGACCACCTAAGCAAATGACAAAACTGAATCATTCTTCTACAAAAGAGCAAAGATTTTTTGTTTCGAGTTGCAAAGACAAGAAACGGACAAGAATTGACATATTTTTCTATGTCCAACCCACGAAAAATACAAACTCTAACAACTTACTTTTTTGTTAAATATCCTAGCGTGTTCTCGTTAAGAATGTCGGAATTCTTGCAAGAGCCACCGAGAATTGGATGGTTAAATCAGACAAAAGGTGAACTAATTTTTTGATTTTCGGAAAAAGAAAAGGTTCAAGGTTTCATATATACTACAAATCCATAAATACCCGAGAGAAAAACGAGTTACTAAACCAAGTAAAATGTCACGACCAAATTCTTGGAAAGAAGCTAGAGATGGAGGCAAAAAATAAAACCTTAAAACAGTGAATGCCATTATAGCATAGGTTGAGAAGAAGAAGCAAAAATATTAAATTAAAAGTATCCAAGTACATATTTATTATTATCTCACCTATTTCCCAAAAGAGCATGCAGTTGAATGATTGTTTGCTCCTCCTGTAAACTGAATTTTCCTCTTTTAATATCTGGCCTCAAATAGTTAGTCCACCTCAATCTGCAGCTCTTACCGCATCTCTGAAGGCCTACACACAAAAGTTAACAAACTTTTTTCTTTCATACAACCTCCAAAAACCCTCGTACAAGAACACTTGTAGTATATATAGTAATAATGAAGTAGTGTTTGTTTCACCAGCTTTCGCAGGTAAGGCCCTCCAGCTACCGTGCCCGTGTTCTTCGATGTAAGCCAAGAGCTTCTGATCTTCTTCCGGCGTCCACGGCCCCTTCTTCAGCCCGATTTTATCGCAGCACGGAGACCGGCCCATTGGTGAAGTGAAACACCAGACCGACACAACAGAAATCAAGATGGATTTTTCTTGCTTTCTGATGGGATTTTATATTTGTGGAAGGGTTGGGAATTTAATGTAAGTGGAGTGTAGTGAGGAGTGAAGAGGAGAGAGTGAGAAGTAAATAAGGAGAGAGAGATGGGGTTTTGGGAGAGAAAGGTCAGCGTGACAGAGATGGGATGATGATGGTATTTAAGTTTTTTGATTGTAATGTTGCAAAGGGTTTTGTCGGAAATCTCGTAATTGCCCTTATACGTCTAACAATTTGGGTAAATTTTTTATGAAATACTTTTTCTCCGGCGCCTTAAAGCTTATATAATAACCTCGGCCTCATTTATTGAGCTTCGCGATAAATAAAAAATAAAAAAATTGGATGGGTTCCTTTGTCTTTGATGATTTTGTTTATGTTAGTTAGGTAAAGATAAAGTGCATTTGGCTTCTTTATACTATAAATTGTTTCGATTTCGTATTTTATCTTACATACATGATCTATATTTAATGAGGTTTCATCTAGTGTTTTATTGCACCGTAAGATACTATTTTATAATACAATTATTTTGTAGTAATACAAGTGGTCGAGGATCGAGTCGTTATTTCATAAAGGGTAGATATTTCTTGAATTTGATTGGTCTTGAGAAGTGAGCAAACGATTCATTTATGAAAAAGTATTTTATGTGAAGAATAAAGAATATGATCGACATCAGTATATATTATTAATCGTTAATGTCTTTGTGTGCTAATCGAAATTTAAAAATAAGAAAAAACAAATATTCAATTTTCAAATTGGCCCATATTAACAAACTCCTCCGCGATGTCACCTTTTTTCTGGTAAATGTCACGTTAACAATATGCGCCTGCATATATATGAACATTTAGCAATGCATGCATGGCGCCTCAAGTAATTCCTTTACTTCGCCCTCATGAATACAAAAATAATACTCCCCCGTAAATAAAAAAATTGTCATATTGTAGACAACACAATTTTTATAAAATGGTTGGTGGTGTGTGAGCGAAGTAAGAGTGTCACTTTAAACATGTTGTGTGACGTGTAATGAGTTGTGTGGACCCTGATATTATATATAAAAAGTGGTACTATTTTTATGGACGGACCAAAAAAATTGTGGTAAGTTTTTCATAGATGAGGTAATATAATATAAGTAGAACTATATCACAAAACAACGTACACGGAAACAAATGTATTCGTTCTGCAAAGATTATAAGGCAGCACCTATCGTTTGAAAGATCCATACTACCCACCACTAGAAGATCCAAGAAAATATTCAAAATTTGTGTAGGTATGCTTCCGCCTTAACTACAATGATCAATCTTGATAATTGTAAAATCTAATTTATATATTAAATTTAATTTCATATCATTTAATAGTAGCTTTTGTTAATTCGTTGTTCCCTAAAATATACGTACATACACAGAGATTGCATTTCGATTTCAGGGATGTCATATTCCAACTATAATAATTAATTAATCAATAAATTTCTGCAGGCTGCAGGGACATGGGGTGATGTTTTTATTAATTTTATATGTAGAAGTTATGGGCAAACAAATAATAATAATTCAATGTTAAAAATAGCTCCTACATAAATAATTTCTCCAAGTAGTCAAGCAAAGTTAACACTTCCAACTATCCGAACCATATCCTCTCTAAATCATATTACTAGTTTTTAATAACAGAATAATCAATTATTTTCAAAAGAATAAAAATAAGATAATAAAATTCAAATTAGATGTGCATTAAATGAAAGGAGACTTGATAATCAAATCATTAAGGGTCAAAGAAAATCGCAAATGGTTGTGCTCGTCATTCACCTATATATATATATAGTATTGTTATTCTTTAAATAAGTGTTATGTATTTGTGTAATTATGTGAATACGGACACAATAATTGAAGTTGATAGGGTCTTCATGGTGAATACGAATTCGTCAAAAGCTGCGATTTATGTGAGCGGTGATCAATAAATCATCAAATAATTGAGAGACTACAAATTTTATCACCTCTCCAAAACCTATTTGAAATGACAAAACACTCAATGCCTATGTTACGCCTCCGCATTTAATGCAAGGGTAAATTCGTCCACTATTGGCTAGTCAATAGTATTTGTCGACAGTTCGAGATTTTCTTTTTTAAATTTAAAATATTGTTTTTATTTACATACTGAGTCGATTTTATCAGTTACAAATCCTTTTAATTTTATTAATTTTCACTCACTTAATTGGCATGTGATACTTTATCACACATTTTAAGAAAATAGTTAATGGATGTGTTTTAAATGAATAAAGGGTATTATTATTAAAGGTCCCATTATGCTGAGACAAGTGTGGATTTTTTTGATAAATAAAATGTATTTGTAAGATTAAATATAAAATAGAATATGTGGTCATATGACTCATGTTCCCAAAATAAAAGTGAAATGTTTTTTTTTTCTTTTGAACATCAATTATAGTAATTGTTGTATACTATTATTTGACAGAAAAAGTAAAATACAGTCTAACACGTCAACCTCTTTATAACATGTTGATGATTAACCGGTTGACAATCCGAGCTAGTTATATGATTTAATGCAATACATATATATGATAAGATTGAAATTGGAGTAAACTTAAGGTAAATCCACTGAAATTCTGAACTCATATGATATTTAGTCATTTGATATTATGTGAATTCCCAATATAAATCTTTAAACAATCTGCCATAAGTAGTTGATAATAGGCTCTTGTCTTCTTGACTTAATAAAGTTATTAATTAGTTACATCAATAGCCTTGCTAGGGTACAACTATATATCTAAAAACTCATATGAAATTTATAAATAATGTTCTATTAATTATATTTATTGAATTCCCCCTTAATTTTATTTTTTTATATTTATTGAAGTAAATGATGAAATATATGGAACGATAGATAAATTCAAGTATACACACACGCATACGAACATATGTATAGCGAGGGATAGCAATTCAAAACATTCATTAGTGTAGTAAAAAAAAATCAATATGAATAATTGGTTTTCTTATAATCTATATATGATTATCATAAAATAAAGTGTGATGCTAATATGTACCAAGACATTATTATAAAATTAAGCACTATCATATATAAAATACACTATTCTGTGTAAAAATAAGACAATAAAACGCGGCTCAATTGATAAGACGGGTCCATTCTAAATGATAGGATGAGGGTTCGAGTCATTTAGACAGATAGTGTAGGTGCGAATCGTTTTGTATTTCTATTAATATTTAAATTTTAGAGCTAATGAATCTGTTTTGTCGTAAAATTCAATTTTCTCAGCTCGCAGGGGATTGTCCAAAAATTCGAGTTCCTTTTGATTTTTCTTCTTGATCAACGACAACTGCAACATTGTCATCATATTATATTATCATAGCACTATCATATTTAAATTCTTTCAAGTATGAACAATTATGATGTCAACAAGGAAACAAGATCGAGATAAATAAGCAATAGATTAGGATAAATCTGTAATTGATTTGTTTACATATTTGAAACTTTCCTATTGATGTATATCCATCTCTATAAGAGAGGAACAAAGGCTGATCAATCAATATACAATTCTTGACATTCAAACATATTCTCTTCCTCTCTATGTCTTCCTACTCGTACCAACATATGACTCTCGGTTTTCTGATTTTTCTAATAGCATATATAAGAATCTGCGGGAAAATCAATCCCAATTGTCCAATTATTAGTCGAGATCTATATAACCAAATAATTTCTATTTTCTCAAATGAAAGGATTCTACTTAGACTCATCCTTGTTCCGATATAAAGATCCACATCTTTACTTTGAAGATTCAATTTACATATGCGTGTAGACTTCATCTTTTGATCACGACCATGCTTTTGGATGAGGACTGTCCATAGGTAGCCATATTGCTATTAGTGTAGATAATGTTGGAGTATTTTTGGTTGACGGAGTTGTACATATCTAAAACTTGAAACTACTGGTGTATTTAATCAGTTTGAGATTAAGAAATTGATTTAAGAATATTTTGGAGGATGAATTTAAATTTTTTTAGTAAAAAGTGCATCTTTAATGGATTTAAATTTTTGATGGAATATTTTGTTGACTTTTTATTTCATAATGTTACCGGCATAGAGTTCGTATATACATCAAGATTTTAATTTGCAAATGCACTAAAAAACGTGGCATTTACCGAGCATCATTCCGTGAGCACCAAAATTGCGAGCGGATTGGTGAGCGTTCAGTGAGAACTAGTGCCCGCAATCCCTGTATACCAAGTACCATAGCGAGCACGATTGTGCTCGTAGAATTTTGTCCCAAAACTTTTTAGCAAGCACATCAGTGCTAGTTAAAAGTAGCGAGCACCATTTTACTCACAAAAAATGGCACCAAAGCTATGCTCGCTAAATTTACTAGCACAATTGTGCTCGAAATTTTTTGTAATTGTGGTGGAAATTAGTGAGCACCACTCAGTGCTCACAAATTTGCGATCACATGCGCGCTTGCAAAATATTTTGGTGGGAAAAATGCCGCCAGAACTCTGCACTTTGAGTGGGAAAAGTGACCACCACAGGTGCTTGCCAATTTACGAGCATACGCGTGCTTGTAAAATGTTTTGGTGGAAAAATGCAGCCAAAACTTTGCAATTGAGGGGGAAACGGCGAGCACAACTCGGTTCTCGCCAATTTGCGAGCGCATAATATTTTGGTGGGAAAAAATTAGCAATAGATGGGGAAAACGGCGAGCACGTCTTGTGCTAGCCATTTCACAACCACTCAGTGCTCGCAAATTGTTATCATGTCATTTTGCAAGAAACTTTGAACATTTAAGTACATGACCCTTCTTCTTCTTCTTCTTCTTCTTCTTCTTCTTCTTCTACTTCTTCTCTATTTTCCCCCTTCACTAACTCTCTCCCACTTCCTCTTCTTTTCTCCTCCACAATTTCACTGATTTAAACTTTACAGCTTTAATCTCACGAAATGCCTTCTACATTCTTCACTCAATTTTAGACTAGTGTTACGTTTTGCAAAGTAAAATAAAACTATTTTCACAATAAAAGACAATTTTTTGAGCTAATTAGCTAGAGTAACAGTTGTGGATTTGTCTCATTCACTATTGTAATAAGGTTAGTATTTATTGTCAGTTAATTGTTATTAATTAGTACTTTATTTGTTGTTATGCATATTAAGAAAATGTGGCTTTTGTATAAAATGGTATAGTCGTTGTTTTGGTTTGTTTATTAACTATGGTCAATTTCATATAGCAGTTTATTTGCAATAATTGAAATATTTGGGATGAAAATACAAATTTCGTAAATAAGTTATTTGTGTTTAATTGCGATTGTTTATATCCGTACAAATGTTGACTTACAATATTTTGGAAATTGATTTGTATCGTAGGTATTTTACTCAAATTGTTCGTTAATTTTGTCATAGGTTAGTGACATGGATATTATAGGTATAGAGTGGATGCACGTAAGAAAAGTTCAAAACAAAGAATATAATGAAGATTTTCTTGAACGGGTGGAATATTTTGAAAAATTCACTTCTAGTTAGCCATCCAGAATGGATGGTTCAAAAATAACATGTCTTTACGCAAAATGTGCCACTATGAATTATGTACCAACAGACGTGGTAAGGGATCACCTATTCAGAAAAGGATTTCTTCATGATTACTATGATTGAAGATTTCATTACGAATCTGGAGGTTCATCTAGTACTAGAGCAAACGAGCAATTCGTTAATCCACGAGTTAAAGCACATAATGCTTATCAGCAAATGGTATACGACGTATGGGGAAAAACAGTTGCTCCCGAAAAATATCAATACATATAATCCTGAACCGTCGAATAGGTATGTTCATATGGAGGAGGCTCCGAACAGGAAAAACATAGGGTTCTTTAATAAGCTAGATTCTGGTTCGACTTCTATGGGATGGTTGTGTGCAATTTCAATTGGCAACCAATGCTTGCACGATAAATCTGTAGTCCGAACATCGCATGTCTAAGAGATTATTCGACGATTTTGCTAGTTGATGAAGTATTATGTGCCAGTTGCTGAAGAACTGTCTGCCCGAGCCTAACACCATGGTTGGCAACTTTTACTCCTACAAGAAAGCGATGATGGCTCAAGATATGCCCGTTGAGAAGATTCGGTGTTGCAAGAAATGGTGCATGATATATTGGGGAGAAGACGCAGATTTGACAAAGTGCAAAGTTTATGAGGTGGGGCGTTACAAACCCAATCACAGTCCGCGAAAGAAGATGTATTATTTTCCTCTTGCTCTCAGACTAAAGCGGTTGTATACATTTGAAGTTACAGCAGCACCCATGAGACAACACGCAGAATGTGTCATTCCTTAAATTCATTAGCATGTAAGACGTTCGAAGACATACATCCATCGGTTGCTTTGGAACAAGGAATGTCAGGTTGACACTTAGTATAGACGGGTCCATCTATTCGAACAAACTAGAGTGAAATACTCTTTTTGGGGTTCCAGCGTATGATATCTCTAGGAGACAGAATTTCCAGCATCACTCAAAACTGGTGTGGACTATTAGTGACATCTCTGCATATTCTATTTTGTCCGGCTAGAGTGTAAACGATCATCACACGTGTCCGTATTGCATGAAAGACTCGTAGGCATTTTGCCTACGACATGGTCATAAAACAAGATGGTTTGATTTTCACGGGTAGTTCTTGCCGAGAGGTCACAAGTACCAGAGAGACAAAAACTTTTTGAAGGACGGGGTCGAGAACAAGAGAGCTCATTCACTTCTAACTACAGAACATATACTTTATCAGTTAAACGATTATGGCTACTTGAGGGTGTTTGATGAGGATGATGAGCGAAGTAGGAATGGACCACTGTCCGACATATTTAGGTGGTGTAAGAGTGAATATCTTTTTAGACTTGTCGTACTGGATAATAAATATGATTCACCACAATCTGGATGTGACCCACACAGAGAAAAATGTCTTGGAGAACATTTTCAATACAGCAATGAATGTGGAACATAAGAAAAATGACAATGCAAGTACATGACAAGATTTGGTTACTCTAGGTGTATGACCCAATCTTTGGCCCCGTTCTGGGAGATATCTGAAGGTTGATTACACTATCGATAAAACAGAATGAAGGTGTTGCTTCTAGATGGTTAAGTTTCCAATCTAATACAGTGCATTGATATGCAGAAGCACAAATTATTCAAAATGAGAATTCATGATTGTGACGTTTTCATGCAGAGTCTGCTACCAATCACATTCCGTGAGTTGCTCCGTCTTCCGTGAGTTGCTCCGTCTTCCGTGATCCGCGAGGCTGATATGCTAAAGTACCTTGAACAAGTGCCTATAATCATGTGTATATTGGAGACGATATTTCCTCTAGCATTCTTTGACTCTATGAAGCATATGTCCATCCACTTAGCATATGAGGCCTCCATTGATGGTTCACCTAGTTACCGATGTATATACCCATTCGAGAGGGGTACATATTTTGTTTATGTATTTTCAATTCTACATTAATTTCTTATTGACACTTAATTGTGTATTTTATCTTTCCTTGATCTGGCGATGCAAGTACATAAAGAGGTTGAAGCTGGATGCAAAAAATAAGGCTAAGGTGGAAGCCTCCATTTGCAATGCAAACTTGACAGATGAATCATCCAACTTCTACACCCATTACTTTGTGTGACACATCCATTGCAAGAGCAGAGATTTCATGATAGTGGGGATATTGTTTACCCCCTGTGATGCTCTCAATATTCACGTATCCAACAATGTTGTCAAAGAAGATTGGGGTTGATAGATTCCTATCAGAACAAGAGTGGTGGGCGGCACCGACGTACATTTTGGTTAACTGTGACGATGTCAAGATATACTAGCAATGAGTAAATTCTCATTTTGTTTTGTTTTATGTAAAGTTGGGATATACTAATTACAATTTATTGCAGTAGCCTTTGATTTGTGAATTAACTATTGTCTTCATTCGAACATGATGTTTATCGGTCAAGTACGACCACAATACCCTATGGCAATAGTTTTAATGCCCTAAAAATTTGAATTTTTTGAATAATAAAAACTTTAGGAATTTGCTAGTTTATATAGAAAAATAGGAAATTATTAGAGTTATACTATGTCGATAACTAGAAGTCGAGTACTATTTCAATAATTAGAAGTCGGTCTTTGGAATGCTATTGATTTGAAAATAGTAACAGAATCAAGAATTATTATAAATCAAATTATTGCAATTGAAGTAGTTTGAGAGATTTTTGAATAATTAAATAATTTGTTAGAATTTTTGTTGTGAATTATTAAAGCTTGGTTATCTTGATGATTACAGGTCAAGTTCTTGAAATTATATTATATGAAGATCGTATTGATGTTTGCGTAGCATATATGAGTGTTTTGCCTATGATAAATTAATCTTATGCTTATGGTGCACAATTTTAACTTGGTAACATGTTAATTAAATATTTAATCTTAGTAATTTTGTTGAGAAATTTGAGATGATTATAAGCCCAAACTTAACTAATTATTTTAAATTATATTAGGGCCTATATCAAATTCAAAATAAAAAAATAATTAGAGGCCCACTTTCAAGCTAAGAATTAAGTGTAAATTAGTGCCCGAAACCCCCATTTTTCTCCCTATTTTGAGCCAACATTAAAGTCAAAGGGATGAGATGTTTTTTTAGGACACCTAAGTATGTAGTAAGTGTGTAGGTTGTAAGTATAGTTAAACACTTGTCCAAATTGGTGTTGGGTGTCAAACATTAGAATATTCTTAAGCAAGAGATCATCTTCAACCTCCAACTTGTTTCCAAACATTAGAATATTCATAAGCAAGAGATCATCTTCAACCTCCAACTTGTTTCCACAATCCACAATTTTTTTCGAAACCTAGAAGAAGAAGAAGAAGAAAAAGCTTCCAACTTTCAACATTTCATTCACCTTTTGCCACCATCATTTTCGAAAATTGCCTAACCATATGAAGAGATGGAAGACTTCAACATCCAATCCACATTTTCTATTGGATATCCATACACCCATTTTCAAATAGTATGGAAATGAAAGGAATAAAAGCTAGACTCCTCTCCCACAATCTCATTTTTGCCACCATCATTTTTATGAAGTTTAACCACTTATCCATAGAAAACAAGGTAGGATCTCTACCTCATTTGTCACCAATTTACAATGAGTGATTATAATAATTTGGCAAGTCTAAGTTACGGAGGAAAATGGCCAAAAAATTTAGAAAGAAGTTGGAAGATCCTTGTTCTAATTTCTATTCTTTTATGCATGTGAAATATGGGTGTGATTGGATTGGATTTGAATAATTTGTGCATCCTAAGTAAAGAAATTTTATGATAAATATTGTGCATATTAGTGGGCTGGAAATTTGGGTATAAAAAGCAAGAATTTGGTTTGATTCTTGAATTGGTAACATGCATGTGTAGGAAGGTTAACATTGTTGTTGCATATTAAACCTAGACTCTATCATATATAAAGTTGTTGTAATTCATGCCAATATCGGTACATGTAATTAGCTAGCGGGTGAATATAGGTTTTAAATGTAATTTTGGAATCATGACAATGAACTTTGGGATGAAGTCTCCTATAGCCCATAAACACCATGTTTGGAGAGTGAGTTCTGAGGTTAATTCGACTGACCAAAACATTTTATTTGAGTTCAAAAAAATACAGAGGCTCTTTTAATGTGTTAGAAATATTATGTGGGTTTTTCAAAAAATTACATGCACACATGAATTTATGACAATTGTTTCAAAAAGAGTGCCTCTGTAGATTCTTCGGTAGCTCTTGCCAAGATATGCATATGTCCCAAATTGTAATGAGTTAGGTTTTGGAATTTGGTTCCTATACACTAGATATGCATAGTATTCATTTTCCACTAATTTCACTAATTTTCAATTTCGGCAATGGTTAGAATGATTTTTCAAAGTTGCTAAAGGTTTAAGATATGTTAAAAAGTCGAAGTCCTTGGCATGCTAAAATATTGACTTTTGTATTCGCTAAGTTTATATTATTAGTATTTTCTACGGAGAATGATATAGTAATTAATAACTAATCTAAGGCATATCATTTTTAATAAACATATTTCTTAAACAAAAGCGATGGTTTAGAAATTGTTTAGCCAAAATTACTTATTAATATATTGTGCAATGAATTTCTTGATGGAGATCTTTGAAAATGTGATGACTTTAACTTCCTAGGCTATACTTGTTGTTAATATCTGGAATCCAATCGTACATGTCAAGAATATGTTTAGTAAGTCGATATATAGCTGAAATGTGAAATTTAGGAAAACACCATGAAAGCAGCCAAACGAAAAGGGAAGGGGAAGGCGAAAGCGGAAGTCGAGGTTAGGCGAGACTCGTCTATGGATGATATGACGAAAGTTGTGCTGTTCAAGGAGTATAGGAAGTATTTATCCATGGACGTCTCCCACTTGAGCGAGATCCAGAGGCAACAGCATGCCTAGTTTAGGATTTTAAATTATGTATGTTTCAATTTTAATTAAGTACTTTTTGAATTTCGTGTCTGCATTTTACACATAAATTAATTGCGAATTTATATATAAAATTGAAGAAAAAAAATTGAAATAAAAAATGATAAAATGATAAAAAATTGAGTTGTGGCTGATTTCAGGCTGAATTTTTGGGACTGGAATAATGGTGCTGTGGCTGAAAAGTAAAATGCTGACGTGGCAGCCGAAAATTGACTTGTGACTGGTTTTTTTAGGGCTGGAATAAGGATGCCCTAAAGGATATAAAAATAATTTTCGAATTTTGGTGAAATTCGAACGAATTAACTCACACAAAAATATACTAGAATTTTGAAATCGGGTATAGTGTCATAAAAAATATATTTCATCCTTGAAAAATTATTTTTGTATACCGGCCTCATCTATTTTGTGGCTGCTACTATACTAGTATGCTAGATTTAATATTCTCTCATAAACAAATTCAAATATTTTTCTACAAAAAACATTTCTCTCCCGCTTCACTAGACCATTAATCTAGACCATTAATGTAGACCATTGTAGGCAAATGAGATAATACACAAGAGAAAAAACACACACAATCTTGCAATAAAATTGTTCAAAACTGCATTATTTGGTTGTTCAAAATTATAGACGTAAACTTTAAGTACATAAAGAGAAATTTGTGCCTATGTAGAACGGGAAAATTATGGGAGGGATGGCGCGAAGAGTTGAAAACACTATAATACCCCTGCAAGAAGATTTGCAGCAGTGGACAAAGCAGCTCCGGTTATCACACACTGCACTATCTTTTCATGGGAGCTGTGGTTAAGCGTCAGCGCCAGGGCCCCTCCGGTGAGGGCCCCAGCCAAGGCGCTGTTTTTCTGCACCGGGGAAAGAAGCAGTGAGAATGTGAAAAGTTGTGACTTGTGAGTCGTTTCGATCTGCATTCTTGCCAAGTTTGAGATGAAACTAAAAAAGAGAGGTTGGAGTTTATACCCAATCGTGGGTGCCCCTAGCCTCTTTCAACCCGTAGGTGAGCCCTGAGTATACTCCAGCTACCATACCTGCATATTAATTTATTATACTCGTAAAACAGAGAAAATGAGATCAAATTCATGCTATTTTACCCCATTGTAGTGTTTCCTTCCCACTCCTCTTCATCTACATCACATTGCAGAGCAAAAGCATTATTACAATCTAAACGTTGAATTGGATCAAAATCAATTCTACTATTAAGATGATTGATAAATTCTACTAAAAGGCGTTGCTGAAATTCGAATCTAAATGGTCAGGTTGCAAGGTTATTTGGACTTACCAATGCCTCAACTGATTTTTGGTTAGTTTCCCCTGCACATAGCCAAGAGAAATAAGAAAATGTCATGAAATGATAAGGCAAATTAACTAGAAAAGAAGAAGAAACATAAGGAAAAGGGCATCACATGGATATTACGCTGAATGACAAACAGAACTCGTGAAATAAAATAAAAATATTCTCCCATCCCCTAATCTAAAATCTCACTGCATTATATTTCAAATTTTAGTACCTCTAAGGGCTGCTAACTTTTGCGCCTTCTTCTGAGAAGCAACGCTGTCGCCATTGCAACCTGAAAAACACAAAATTTTGTTGTGGGGTCTATTGTTCAAATTTCATATATCGGTATAGAATTTTATTTTATTTTTGGATCAAGAAAATAGAAATATAAACTGCAAGGAGTTTGAACCTTGTACAGCAGTGGAATATGCTTCCTTTGATAAGGCTTGAACTGCCCCAATCTGTCGTCCATTTGCATGTCATTATACACGTGCATGCATGCAAATGGACAAAGTATGGATAGGATAGAGATAGAGATAGAGATACTTACCCCGGCAGCTCGGACGAAGCACTCAGCAATGCGGTTGAGGAGAGGGTGGCCCAGATCAAACAAACCATCCTTCTCATCAACAACTGATCGACTCGACAAATCAAACATTTCTTTTCTATTAATCTTACTTTTCTTATTCAGTAACAGATTATAAGTGAAACGGGAATATATTAGTAAGGAGAAGACTGAACTGAACCACTGGGACGAGGACACCTGCAGTTAGATGCGTGGTTCGTGGCGATCTTCTTGAGTGATTAAGTAAAAGAAATATTTTATTTCTCATCTTAGATTTCTGTTGGAAACGTACATTTTATTTTCTGGGTTGAAAAGTGGATGACATGAGGGTCCATTCTATTAAAGGAGATGCCAAATGCAATGTAACAAAATTACAACTTTATTTAGAGCACTTTCCAAAAATGACTGTTTCAAACTTCACTAAAAGTTCAATTTTTGGCCGCAATGGAGAATCTGACCTCCAAAACCGTGAAATATATAGCAAATAAGTGTTGCACTCTTCCTATGCAATTATAACATAATATAATGACTTCAACTTTCTGAATCCACTCACTCCATTCTTCCAATTCATTTATTACCTAATATAACAAAACAATGTCCAAACTCGTCAAGGGGCATTTACTATTAAGAATTGACATATATATATATAAACTACTAAAATGGATTGAATCTTTGGAGTATCAAAAGACTCTTGATAATTTCTATCATTTAAGCTAATTTTAATTGATTCATCTCCCACTAAAATGATAGAATTAGATAATGAATCTTACCAATCACATATATATATATATATATATATATATATATAACGTCCCCTCAAAGTTCATGAATAATTAGTTATGTAAGAGATCAGTGGCGCATATCTCCTTCAACAAGTTCCTAAGGTGCAACTGTCGATTTCATCGACGTTGACAAGGAGAAACTCACTACTGTTGCCACTGGCCTTTTAAGAAGATAGTTTACCTCGAACATAAAATGATGTACATTTTTCTTACTAAGTTAGATACAATCACATGAAAACACAAAATTCAGCCTCAACAAGGTCCCTAAATTTGTTCCTAGTTTACACAGACCATGCAAAGACAGGATTTGCTTGCTTCCCTATATGACATATAAACGCAGACGACTATCGATGTACTACGACATTACAGGTAAGCAGAAAGAATCAAGCAAAGATGATGATGTATTAGCAAAAGGCTGTAGTTGGTGCTAGTCTTACAACAACGAACTGACAATTACTCGGCTGAGATTTGCCCAGAAACTTTTAATTAAGGAAGAAGCTTACAGGCAAGTCCTCTGCATCCTTGCGACAGTACTGTACAGTATGCTCTCCCAGTATCCGAGGGGGTCTCTGTTTGTTTGTCTCCCCTGTTTTCTCGTGCTATTTGGTCGAGTCCTCTTAAGGAATTTGGGCGATATGTGTGGACTCCACCATGTGGAAGTTGAAGCATGTTGGACTCTTTTGAATATATTCAAGAACCTTTCACAGCCATCTCTGGCGAAGACTTTGGTGATAACAAAGGGCGCTCATCTCCAAGATTTCTGGTATTGGCAGAATCATCCAAACTGTCGTTGCAGCTTTTGGAAGAGACTTCATCTTTGACAGTGTGTTTTGCCACTTCTGCATTTTCAGATAGCCCCTTCTCGGGATTTGGTTTGACGGAGTTTTGGTTTACACTTGGAGGAGGAACATTTCCGGTTGCTTGTTTCTTGCTGGATGGTCCCCCGTCCTTTAAGGTAGAGCAAAAGACGGCTCTGGGTTTTAAGCTTTTTGGAGAGACTTGCAACCTTTTTGCCTCACTATCCTCTTTTGGAGCTAGTTTGCGTTTCAATGGGAACTCTGCCAGTCCCCCATCTTCATCAGACAAGCCTGTCGTCTTTTTAGGAGGCGGCCTGTAGTCCTCGTCGTCTTCATCATCGTCATAATCAACCAGTCCACCAGACCTTCAATTTTAGACATAATTAATGTATTTTTTCTAAGGGAATGATTTACGACTCAGTCTGGCAATAAAAATACCTAGGTGACGGATTTTCCGGAGCAGAGTCAGCAGACCCATTAACTAACACGGGAGGTTGAGGTTTTCCTCGGTTAGTGCTTGCTGAATGAGCAGATGCTGAATCTTCCTCATCACTGAAGAAAACAAATCAATTATTTATTATCATATCAAGGATTGAACTTTTAGTTTCAATATACACCATGTGATACTCATGAGGGGAGAGACGCCCACCTTTCCTCATTGAAATAATCCTCCTCTTCTTTCTCCAGAGCTCGCTCGTCAAGTCGTTTCCTTTGGTCTAACAATGTACCAGTGCTTGTCGTACCAACACTTTCAAGTGACTGTAAATGGCAATGTGTTTCATTTGCGGAACCACCAAAATGAGGTGCATATATCACAAGAGAAAGGACGATACCTGTTCGTATTTAACTTTCAGTGCCTGAATAGAAGAGAGAGTTTCAAATTTTGCCAGCTGATCCCAGAAAGTATCCACCAGGTATCGTAATAATACTTTCAAATTCTCCTGCAAAAGTCATGCATGAGAAAACAAGAGTTTGGTAAAGGCAAAAGATGCATATATCAATCAATCAATGCAATGTAAATACGCAAATAGAAATATGAAAAGAATTAAAACCTTTCGGATGTATTCGAAGAGTTCAAGAACTGCAGAATTTAGAAGATTATAACGATCCCCGTTAGCCACGAAGGCGTCTATAATCGGTTTGAAAAGGTCGTTCTTTACAACATGATTCATTAGGTGCTCATCCTGCAAACTCCAATAAGAATAGATTATAATATGAGTGGCAGTATAAGAAGAAAATGGGATCCATGCCCTATAATCGGCTCAAGACAAACAGTAGTAATATCTCACAAAATCTGTAGCACAATCAAGATAAGAAGCCAGAGAGTATTTATTATGATATTATGGTTTGTCAATCATACATCATTACATTTTCAAAACATGTTCAATACCTCCTTTTAGCCAAGGATAGTTCTTATATCAACCTAAGAGCACAGACAGAAAGTAAATTGGAAGGCATTAGCCAATAATGTGGTAAAAAAGTCTGTGCATCAAGAATATAACTAGTTATATGCCTAAGGATCCTTGTTTACATAACCTGCCACTTCTGAAAAATCATAGATTCATAGGTCAATAAATTTACAATTAGTGACAAAGCAATAAGAGTGAGAATGCAATACAAATTACTTACACTGCGAGAAACAAGCGCCCTAAAAAATCTAATAGCAGCAACAACAAGGTACTTCTCTCTTCTTTTTGTTAGGTATAGAACCTTATCAATCACATCGTTAAGAAGAAAATTGCATCTACAGAGGAAATGAAAGATAGATCAGAACAGAGTTCTTGATTGCATAGACAAAGTCAAGCAGAGCAAAAACCTTACTTTATCCTGTAAGGATGCTGCAGAACGCAGAAGCATAGCAGATCACATATATTTAACAAAATTTCAGGCTTCACGGATCTCTGACTCCTGGGTCCTCCATTATTTGACCAGCATGATGATAATACATCAACTAACTGATTCAAGTGCTTCTCATAGAAAATCTCCACAATATTTTCTCTCTGCAATAAATTGAGAAAGTTAAAACACATGACCTAACCACATAAAGGGGTTGAAGAGTTAGGAATACTCATACAGAAAATTACTACATCATTGTACAAAATTCGAATAAAGAATACTCCTATATTGTGAGAACAGTTGCAGAGGAAAATGAATGTGGAAAAAGTAGGCAAACAGTTGTAGGAGTAATGCACCTGTGCTCCTGGAGAAGAATCCAAAAGACTGCGAAGAATTTCAAAAAATTGGCAATGCATATTATCCCCATAATCTGTAAGCATATGTTTCACCTGCACATTAAGAAGCAGGTAAACTTAACCTAGGAGGCTAAGATTGTAGAGTATGCACACATAATTTAGCATAAGACGAAAGACAAGTTCAAATGACGATAATCGAGACAGAATTGGGTTTCATGATCTTAATTTGCAATTGTGCATGGCAACTATTCACAAGACAATGAATAATGTCAAAGCCATATATAGCACATGAAGTAAACAAGTACTGTACTCCATATACAAAGTACTGGAGTTTTAGTTTATGGATCTATCAAGACTTTCTCAAGGCATATCTATTCCATTATCATGCTATCATTTTCCAAGTTGCTCAATCAATCAATAATCTTCCAACCCACCTCCTTCCACAAAAGAAACAATGATAAAGGACCTAAAGATACTAAAGATTTCCCTCACAAGGATAATTAGTTAAATCCTTCTTTCCAAAAAGAGCTTAAAGGAGGCTCAGAGTAATATAAGGAAAACTTTGGAACCAAGGATCATCTGCTCATAAGCTTTTCCAGAGCATCTTCTTGCTTTTATATAAATCCAACTTAAACATATGACCAAGTTATTTTCCCCATATCGCAGAATTGTCTCAATAAGACTCCTAAGTGGTGTGGTCATTTACACAGCTAATCTGACCAATATCTGCAGCCAAAGGAATGAAGTATAAAATCACTGGAGTAGATTGGTCAAATTCTCACCATGAGTCCAAGAAGTGCACCTTCCTGCCGACTGACATAAGAACGCAAAATATTCCCATCCAGACTCTGAAAAAGAACGAGGATGTCTGTCCTGCATCCATTATGGCAAACAATCATGGAGTGATCCTAAATGTACTGAATACAACAGAGAATACAAAAAAAATGTTTTGCAAGAACTTCATAATTACGAGTGATTTATTTCATTACCCAGTCAATACAAGCTTATAGTCTTCACTCTGCAAGACATCCGCTATGATGTCAAAAATGCCTTCACTGACTAGATCCCTACAGCATAAACAACATAACACAATGATCTATAATCAGCAAAAGTTCTAAAGCATGTTCAGCAAGTTAAATCTCAACATTTGAGCTATAAGGTGGATAACAAGGCAGGTATTATTCAGCCTGTAAAGCATGAAATTTAGTTTAAGAAAAAAAACAATAGATCAGGAAGCTTAACATACCTAAATAGCCGATGCTGATGTACCATCTGCAAGCTCTTACTTAAGGTACAGAACTCGCGCAAGAAGTCTACCTATTTTAACACAAAAATGTGTTGATTTCTGGATTACTATTTCGATAACACGGAAAATATAAAGGCTCTCCCCTGGCATGCATAATCCATAGAATATTAAAACTAGAATTGAAGTATATAGAGATTGGCAAGCTGGAAGCAACATGATATATGAACTTCCAACACAATAGACAATACCTTTTGTCGAAATGTTCACAGAACTTTACATGAAATGAATATACCAAACTACATAGACCAACCCAGGCATATTGCATAGCAGCTAATACTAGCTTTATATCAAACTATCATGCATGCCAGAATTTGGGAGTTCATACTGAACAAACTATCCTTAATATTTCTAAGAATGTCCAGCATTCCTATATGAATATCAAGAATTAAGTAACCATATTTGCGCATATCTCCACCAGGAATTCATAACCAGGAGAAATAGCAGCACTAAAGGTTTCACAGGCATCTAAAATAGCACCTTAAATATTATACTGACACTTTTAAATATTATACTGACACTTTCCAAAATTATTTACTATCTATTACTCATGAAGTTTCAATAGACAATGGTAATGCCTTTATTGCTCACGCTACCAAGATACCTACATAGTTATTAATAATCCATCCATATTCCAGCTGATAAACAAGAACAATTCCCACTTCATGATGCAAACAAAGTAGAAGTAATTTTACCTCCACATATCATTCCAAGTTATGAGTGATGAGAAATTTGCAAAAGCAAGTAGGCATGTATGTTTTAGAGAATATCGAGTTATTTTCTGTAATATGCATTACACTATAACTGACCAGTCATTAAGAATGTTTCTTTTCAAACCTAAAATAATCTGGGAAATGTCTAAAGTAACGCGCTATGTACTAGGAAGAAAATAAAATTACAGTGAATATTTTAATAGAAAAATAAGATAAAATACAATATATTTATAAACTACTAAATTAAATAAAAGCAGGCAGAATGTAGGTTTATATGCGTTATGTGAAGCAGGCAAGAGATTACTGATGGACAATAATGAACATACACATTAGCAAGTTATAGTCCTCACAAAGCCAACAATGATAATGTTGCCAGCTATGAAGCACGGGGACACTCCCCAGGTCCTCGTACTCGTTTCTGGGACATCCCAGGGACCAATATGAAAAAATACATCCAAAATACATCCCCGGGATTTATTTTATTTTACCAAAAAAATTTATTATATTTTATAAAAAACATTTTAATACGGTCAAAATACATTTGACCGAAAAATAATACCTAAAACCCTAATTTTTAGAGAAAACTGCCACCTCTGCCTTCCTTTCATGCACTAACCATTCTCTCAATCCTAAACCCTCTTCTGTCTGAACTCCGCCGCCACTGGGCTCGCCTGCCGCTGCTGCTTCTGTGTTTGAAGTCCTCTAGCCTCTGCCTAGTCTGAAATCGCCGCTGCCCCACTCCACCGGAATCGCCGCCGCCATCCACTTTCTTCTCTGCACGCTAAGAGCAGCTAAGCCCTAAACGCTATTTCCTTAGTTTTATCATGGATTATGCGGTATTTGCATATTTTCTAATGAGTTATGGATTTTTAATATAATATATATAAATATATATATATATATATATAAAATAAAAAATAAAATAAAATGTATTTATGACATCGAATCTTCATTTTTTGAAAATCCACATATTTACGTCCCCATATCGTATCGTATCGTACACATCTGTATTGTTAGGAGCGCGGGGCGCACCGGGGCGATTAGATAAGACTCCGGAGCGCGGAGCGATGGGGCGCGCGCCCCACGAACCGGGGCGCACTAATGCAATTTGCAGCAAGAACACACATTAATAGCGAAACTAATGTGAGAGAGATATATATTGGGAGAGGAGAGAGATATATATTGGGAGAGGAAAAAGGGAGTGCAAAGGTTTAAATGAGTATGAGTCCCATTTTTGACAATTGACACATTAATGGCGACCATAAATGGCGAAATTGACGAGAATTAATGGCGAAAATAATGAGAATTAATGAGAGAGATATTGGAAGTGCAGATTGCATTAGATTAACGGCGAAATAAATGTGACTTTACAGCTTCCAGCCTCGCCCCAGCGCGCCCCGAGTGCGCCCCGAGTATCTCGCTCGCCCCAGGCTCGTCGGGGCGATTCCATCGTGGCCCCGCGCGCTTTCAACATCACTGGTATTCATTTCGTATTCGTCCCCATGCCTTCCTAGGTTGCCAGACAGCTACTACTGGTTTCGCCAAGACATTTAACAAATAAAAGCAATGCGCATCAGTGCACAAAAAATTAAGTGAATCCATTGTTTACCAAAGTTCTTTTTGATTCTACGGAAATGGTAGGAACCTTCATCCTAGCAAATAAGTCCTTGATAAAGGTGCTATCATCTTTCAGCAAGGAAACAATCTGCAATAAAAAGAACTAAAATTAATGTAGAAAAATAAACAGGATAAGAAGTGCTGAACCAACTGATATAAATCTTACAATTGCATTATTTGAATGAATAATAGAATTTAGATTTCCAACTATGGCTTCATCCAAAGCTCTGGGCAAAATGACATCCTGGAAGACGCAATCATCATATTTCATTCCTCAAATCTGTCAATCAGAACAAATATGTGATATGCAGTGAAAATCAGAAAGTAATACCTTCAGATAACCAACTCGGTAAGTTTGGTGTATCTTGGAAAGAACTACAGGATCCTTAATAGGTACAACCTGAAACAACACACATATGAAAAATTAGTAATGTATAATGTGAATGGGACCCTCACAGTATCTTTAATAAGAGAATTCTTTAGCATCCCTTTTGAAGTGTGCACAGATGGAATGGGTATTGTTGAAGTATAAAGAGGCTTTACCTCCTTAAAAATTACATGCTCTTTTAGAAAGTTGCGGTGATGGGTGAGAGGTCCCTGTGGGTCATCTGCAAAACCATATGAAGTACCAACCCAGATATTCAGAGAGGTGCTAACAAGTCAAGGACTAAATTGCAAGTGACAATGGTCTAGCACAATTGGTGATCAAATTCATAATACTTTTAGCATGGAGAAACACTTACACTCTAAGCATCCCAATATATCCATAATCAATTCATCCCCAAAAATTTTCTCAAAGATCTGAGCACTGTTTAGCAAAACTGCATGTAAATGGTGCATAAAAAACGTTAAAAATGTTGACATGGCTTGAATACAATATCATACCAAGTTGAACAATAAATCTACTCACTGATTCCCCTAATAATTTTGAAAATTAAGTGAAGACCATCAATGTTTTCCAAATCTTCACATATCCTAAACAGTTCCATCAACTTCCGGAAAAAATCTTGCTGCATCACAAAAAAGCTTCACTTAAGTCAGCATCAACTGATAATAACTCAAGAGGGTATAAGCATTAAGCAAGGAGAAAAGAAAATACTTAAGAAAATAAGAGAAGAAAAGCAAACAACACTACAAAATCTGAACAACAGCTTGAAGATAGAGAGCGAACAAGAGAATGAAACTCAAAGTGGCATAGGAACAACTTATCATTCCTTTACAGGTTAACATAAACTATCAAAGGATAAAATAGTGTTTCCTCACTGTTACTAAATAACATAAGAATGAAAAGTTTCTAGAATAATAGTCTTAATAAAGACATGGGACCTTTTCCCAATGAATCAAAAAAGTTTTGTATTATTACAATTACTTACAGATGCAGAAGCATGCGCAGCATAGGCAGGAGCATGATAAAGTATAGAAGTACAGGTTAGGCCATTATACACCCTGCACATTGGGATCAGAGCACTTACATCATTTAATATAAGCTCAGTCACACGCAACTGATCTGCTATGCCACTCTCAACAATCTGCAAAGCGAATAAAAAACTGTTATGTTAAAAAAGAGCAAAGAAATAACAGGAATATAATTAAAACAGACAATACGAATAAGAAACTTTGGTGGAATTAAACAGGTACCTTAAGTATCAAAGGGAAGGTAGACAACTCAACTGGAGGCAATTCCCTCAACTCACTATTGATGTTGTTGAAAGTTTCATCTGAAAGATTTAAAATATTCAAAATATCAACCAATACAGCTATTACCAGATTATGCTGGGACTAAACTTCTCCAAATAGGTACTTTCTATGCAACGTATCAGATGTATAAAAATTAACTTTCATCAATCTGGCATATCCATGGGTAAGACCATGATATGGAAAATACTCTTAACATTGCATAAGCTGATAACTAAGCATAATCTTTTCAGACCAGATAGATGGAAAGGGGGTCAAACAGCGACATACAAAGGGAATTTGAAGGCAGCCACCCAGGTTTCTGTATGGAAGTAATAGTAGGACTCCAGTAAGGAAGTCTATAAGCACAAAGTCTACCCCCAGAGAATGAAAAGGTCATATTGTGACTGTAGTTACCATCTATGATCTATAATGGGAAAAAGGCAACAAAATCAGAGGTTGCTATGACTTGGTCCCCAAAGAAAATTAATTATCTTTCCCCTCCCCTCTTGAAACCAATTTTTGGCTACATTCTTTCTTTACATAGAACAATTTATATAATCCCAGGAGAGGAAAGCAACCAAAGAAATACCTAAACCCCGGACTCTTTTTTTTTATCATGTCATGGACATATAGCGTGTTCCATATCACGTTTTTCATGAAAGCAACTTTCTAAAAACGGGCCAATTTCAGGGAGTGCCACGTTGATAGTGGGAAGAAAATCAAGCATGTAGTGCAATGGGTTCCCTCCAGCAGCCTCAACAAACTATTTTCAATTGTTGCTGCGGAATCTCATTATATAAGAGTCCACATTGAGGGTACTGCCCCTTATGTACCTGAAGGTGTTGTCAGGAAAACATGGTTTTGGTTTTTCTAAGACAACTTCTCAAAGAAGTGCAAAAATAAAATTTCATTATTCTGAAGCATTTTGGCACGACTCTTTTGGAAATGAAAATATAAGCCAAAAATAGAAGCATTTATAGAAATGATTACTTTTTAGGCAATTTGATACGTGAATAACATTTAGAAGTAATTTAATCATTACACCAGATACCATAATAACTATGTTGTAAATGATAATTCCTTTTATATATAAATTACTTTGTATATCTACTACAACTAATATTGCTTCAATATAATGACAACTCACATGTTTCTGAATAATAACATCCTTAAGATATCAATAGAAGTAAATAGAGAACATAAAAGATATGCATGAGAATATATCATAATTGGATTTTTTTTTAAATAATCACATGAAAATGGTCAATTGCACTGTTAATTGTACGAGGGACTAAAGGAACAAGTACATGAAAGATTCTCGCAAAAACAAGAGCATGTAAACCAAACAAGTGAAACATTGTCCCTCAACTAAAATCAACACTAGCAATCTCAATCTCTTTACACTTCAACATGTTTCTCTGGAAGACATTCAGATTAGTATAAGGCACATGTAGCAAGGGCAATATTGCAGAATTTATGATTGTGACAAAGATGTGGAGAATAATTACATCAACCGTAGGAACTTACTGGCTAGTGAGCTAAAGTGCATGTTCCTTTGCAGACTACATATGTGATCCCTGCATGGATCGCAATTAATATTAAAATGCATAAGCAGAGCACACTTTAAATAGTTATATAAAAGGAAGTTGACTCAAATCACAAAAAGGTTGATACTGGCCATATGTAAGAGCAACCGGTTGTCTCTTGGAAGCTAAGGGCCAATTCAGTTGAAAACTCAGGATCCAGCCAGGAAATAATTGTATCTGAAAACGTAAAATGCAGTATAAAACTTATTGAAGGGAATAAGTCAAGAATTATGAAATTTATGAATGAAAAAGGAACAAGTTAGAAAAGGACACCTTCTTGCTTGCGATAGATATCATCTGAGCTGATGCGATGCAGCAGTAGTGTTTCATTGTCCTCCTCGTCAATAACAAACAGACCCAGGTCTTCTGATCTCTGCACCACAAGGAATGATGTTTAAGTACAAAAAATAATATGCAGCCATCATGACAAGAAAAGCATACTAAGAGAAAGATGGTAAAAGAAACCTCCAAGTAATCAACAGTGACATGCCCAGTGCCTTGATCATCCCACTTCCCTTCTTCATTCAAGCGATATACTTTCACACGCTGGAAACAGGGAGACATGTGAAGAATTATGAAAAGAGAGATTTTCATGCAGCAAATGGACTTACTTACTCAAACTATCAATCAGTCCTTTAAGTGTTTAAAAAGGCACTCAACAACACAAATCCAAAAGAGACAACATCTATTAAATTATTTTCTATGTGAGGCTCTTGGTTTTAATAATCTGGTGGGCATGTGTATGTTTGTTTCAGTGGCTTCGTTATGGTTATGGCAAGAAATTTAGAAATTGGATTTCGCCATCTAAAACCCAACTGAATGACTAGCCTGTCTAAAACTCAGATCTGTAAAATGAAGATTTGGTTTAAACTAATAAGCTAATTCAAACATACACTGCTACATAGATATCACATGACTCTCTATCTTACAATACATTGCTACTCACTAACTTACGTCTTCCATCTTTGTTGCTCCGCTCAAACTTTGCCATACTAATTCCCAGATTCACAATAATCAATAAAATACAGGTCATAATCTTAACTATTACTTCAATTTCTTTTCATTCAAGACAGCTCCATGGTCTTTAAGTTTAATATTGACATGTTGAAGGGAAATTAAATGATCAGCTCCCATGAAAATCATAACATTCATCTGTTCGGTAATAAAATTTTACCAATAAACAATAAAAGATTGTACAATTAGGAAACAAAATATCCACACAATAGCAAAACAGTTGGAAGCTATTGCCTATTCTAACATATAAAACAATGAATTCTAATAACACCACTGAAAAAAGTGTTTGAATTACCAATCTTGGAGATCTGAATAGCTAGTTTAACCTTTAACCTCTCTCATAAATAATCCAGCCAAGATATACACTATCAGAAATGTTAGAATCTCATTTCATAAAAGGTTTTAATCCAGGACTAAATGAGAGCAGTCAGAACCACATAATCAATTCTCTCTCATAATATTATTTTCCTTTTGTGCATATGATGTGCAAGAGAAATTGCATGTTTTATTCTAGGAACATGAAAGTCGAAAAGGGAAAGCATAAGACTTGTGATACTCTTTAATAGTAGAGTTTCCAAAGTTCAGTTGGGAGTTGGGACAGATATTTCATGAACTTTTGAAATATTTGAAAATAAGTGCAAGGGATTATGAGATTATCGTATTATTTCATTGATTCATAAAACAATGCTAGATTTCACTATCACAACTTACTCCAAAAAGATCCCAAAAATCCAAACTTATTTTGAGATTAAAATTCACTTTACAAACTCCTATTTTTTTATATTTTTGACACAATCCGAGTAGTCCAATTAATAATGTTTTAAGAGCCCTACAATCTTATTTATCTATACACATCATTGGCTTGTCGCAGATAAGATGTGACAGCTCAGAAGCATTAAGAAATATATTTTAATAAGCAGAAGAGTAAAGAGTAAAGCTTCTATTATTTTTATAACCCCTGATATCTCCATTTCATCATAGATTCGGATAGATTTTCTTTATATCTAGAATGAGAACAAAGTGAAGCACCAACACATCCTTGACAAACAATCCAGATGTGCCTGCCCTAGAAGGCTTTATGTAATGATACAAGAGCTCATATTAAAACATCCTTGGAAGAAGGCCTCAAGTTATTCTGCTACAAACCTCTAATACAAGCATATTGCAAACTTTGAAGAAACTAAAAGACATTGTTTACTTGATTTTATGATTACCGAGATATAGCCCTTCAAAATATATTCATGCACTCACTAATGGAATTTCAGAATCCTGCCAGATTTGCAACTTCTCAAGAAATTCTTCTACAATAGACCAACAATGTGAATCTACTTATTAGATATCCAGGAAGTACCCCAAGTAGTAATGAAATCTCAAAGAACCTGAATTACGAGTGATCAAAACATCTTATGAAACGATAACAACAAATCGAGATTGTCTTCCCCTTCTAGCCAGTCTAATCTATTATCAGAATTTTCATAAGGCAAAATCCTAATCGGCACAAGCTGGAGATAGTTAGCTTGCTTATTTGCTACTAGCAGTTAACCTTCAAAGTCATCTACATTGCAATTATCCCTCAAAGTGAGAGGAAATCAGTCTCTTGTCCTACCAAGCACTATACATCAAATCTATATGATCTTCTACACAGCTTTGACAGCTGGACAACATTTTATATTACACAAGTGAACCCATACACATATTAAACAACAGAATACTAGCACCACCTTCTTCATATGCACAAAACAAGATCGGAAAACAACTTTCAGATAAAGAAAGAATTGTCGTTTTGTAAAGTGGGGACCTTTAAGCGCCTATAATGATTCCAAAACCCCCCAATTCAAGCCAATCACATATACATGACGAAGTTACTAGAATAAACAAGTAAATCGTAGTAGAATCACAATAGGGGAGCTCGCAAAAAAACTTTAGTCGAAAGCTGAAAACGAGCTAGCCCACTCCAATCCAACCCTAACCCTAAGATGCCAAAAAACTTCTTTCTTCGTGATGGTGCGTTTTTCCCTTACTAACCTGCGTGGTATTGTTCGAGTTCGGTGATTTGTCCTGCGACCCCATTGAAAACACCAAGGAGCTTAATCTCGGTGGAAATTCACCGGGCGAACAGCACGGGGCAGAATTTGCTGAACTGAAATCACCAAACCTCCGAAAGCGAAATTAGGGTTTTGAAGAACAAAGAGGCCAGGAGATGAGCTGTTCGAATAAAATCGTCAAAATCAGGAATTTGCACGGGTCGGGCTACTGTATTTGAATCAGTAGAAAAACCCTAACCGCCATTGGTATTCAGAGTGAGCTTCCCCCCTCTCTCCTCTCCCTTCCTCTCTCTCTCTCTCTCTCTCTCTCTCTCCTCTCTGTCCTATCTGTCGCGGGTTTCTTTTTTCTTTCTTTCTTTTTTCCAAGACTCTTTTTAATTTTGCCCCGACCTTTGAACGCAGAGTAAGAGTATTGAGAGGAATTCACGATTTCGTCCGCGATTTGAGATGTAAATTACGGTTCTGCCACCCCGCCATTTTCCGTGCTGTCTGCTTTTGTCGCCAATTTACGCGCTTTCCTTTGAGGTCAAAAGTCCAATCGCTTTTTACTTGTTTGGATTTTGGTTAATTGATTTTATTTTGGGTATTTGTTTTGATTTTTGTATTGAAGACTAATATATTCTCGTTGTTTTAATTTAATTAGGGATGTCAATCGGGTCAGTATGTTCAATATTGAGTCAATTTATTCGGTTTCGAGCCAGCAAGGTTTTTCTTATTTTGAGCTAAAATTTTCGACTATAACCTAACTCATTCGATTTTTGGCTAGTTAGTCAGGCCATAATGTTTACGGAAACAAATAATGTGTATACTTTTTTATGACAACTTTTTTGTTGCAAAATTAAATCATGTTTTCTCAAATTAAAACATTTAACTTTGTATTAGAAACAAAAGGATGTGTCATCTTCACATGAGCATACAAAATTACTAATGAGCTACATCGTCAGAAAATAAATATTTAACATAAATGATTCTTTTGTGTCAATTTTTATGTAAATATACTTATTATTAGGTGGTTGGAGAAAATTAAAATAGACTTTCCAAGCATGAGAATCTTATTATCAAATTAAAAATAAACTAAAGATGTTTGACAACAAAGTAATAAGGAAACTTTTAGTTAAACATATCAATCCACTTAATTTTTTAGCTAACTCATTGTCTCGGGCTATTTTCAGTTTGGACCAATCGTGTTTTTATTTAAATTTCAGGCTAAAATATTTCAGGATTGATCTCCATCTTTTTCTCAGTCTATTCCCCCCCCAACTGGCACGCTAATTTTAAAGGGTTAGGGTTGAAAATTTATAGCTCAGTAAGATTCCAGCCCGATTAGCCCGCAACTGATTAACTCGTTATCCGATTAGCCCATAACCCGGAACCCGATGGGTTGGCCCTAGGTGCAATTATTACATATTCTACATAACAAATCCGATGTTGCAGAGATATCATACTAGGTTGTAGACGATGAAAGCAACAGGTCGACAAATGGGAAGAACTTTAACGCCGCATGTCGAAATGTGATTGATGCTCTTCCAATGACAGTATTTCGAATCGAGATTTATAAATAGATGGAGATTATCAACATTTGAAGGTAATCGAATTGTTGTGAACAACAACATAAAAAATGTTCAAATAACTCAAACTCTCATGTACTCTAGTAGCACAGTAACCATAAGATAATCAACATTCAAGTGTTCATCAAGCTCTTTATTGAGTTTACACATATATTCCCTTAGATCTAAGCCTATTCTTGAACCATTCTAAGCTTAGATCGAACTAACTGAACCTTAACATTGTTCTTTGATTATAACAGTTTGCTCACATAACTGGAACAGTCTTCAACCTTACCCTTCACCAAAAAAATAGGAGTTGGGTGTTAGAAGTAGAAAACAAGTAAGCAACAAAGTGTTAATTGTCTAAAAGGAAATAAAGATCTGGTCACACCTAATGTATCAATGGGCAAGAAAATGTTACGATCATATCGGTTGTCAGCAATTGCCCATCAAATATGATGTTAAGTTCCTTGCATTGTAAGCAACAAGATCCTAGTGAATAGATAGTTTCTTTGCACCTGGAAGCAAAAGATTTAAATTAGTGGTAGTGGATTATCTGGTGTTAACATATTGTGGACATAAGAACATTCTACACTTTACATTTAAGTGTTATTGGACTGTCATGACAAACAACGCACCACACACAACAAACATATCACACACACAACCGGTTGTTTGACACGTCTAGTTTTCTTAGTATTGATTAAGGAATAATCGATTAAGTAAATGTTTTTATAACAAGCGAGTAGCTAAACCATCACATTCCGTATAGAGACAATTATCCGTCCAACTGATAAGCTTTCAATTGTCAGTAGGTTAGCTAACTCTTGACAAGACAACAACTTGGATAAGCTATAAGCTAGCTGTCTTAGCCAGTTCATAGTAGTTATCAGAACTCATTTGTCAATCTAGTTGTCTAGGCTTATACATAGGCAAAAAATAATGATAAGTTTTAACTGATGTATCTTTTATTCATCCATAAGTAATTACTCGCTCGGTACCAATAATTTTGTTGGCAATTAACTTATATTTTCTAGGTAATGGTTGATTATTAAAGTTGCTCTCTAATGATTTTTCATTTTTTAGGTAATGATTGATCATTCTACATAAGTATGATATATACTTTTATCAACTTTAATATTGAATAATAAATATTAATTAGTATCTAATATGATGATCAATTTTATGGTTTTAGTTTCCTAAATAAAATGATGAGCTATTTCATTTACATATAATTAGGGGTGATAATCGGTTTTCGGTAATTTGGGAAAATCGGTACCGAACCGGTACTAGACCGGGAACCGGTTTTCCGAGTACCGGATATACCGGTTCTGGTCAGGTAACCGGTACCACCCCTAAATCATAATTCCGGTATCCGGGTAACCAGTACCGAACTGGGTATCGGACCGGCAACCAGTTAACACTAACCCTAAATTCCTATTTCTAATTCCTAATTTTATGAAATACAGTTCTATTCTATCGACTATCATATTATTATAACAATTTTGAGAATCTATTATGTTTTGCGAACCTTTATTGTACTCATATTATTGCAACGACTTTGATATAAATATTTTCGATGGGTAAGAATTGTATTAGGCTTTAAAAAAACTATTTTTTTATATAAAAGTCGGTTCCATAACCGGTAAACTGGGAGAACCGGTACTGAATCGGGAACCGAATAACTTATCCGGTTCCAATTTCTAAAATTTCGGTAAATCTAATACCGGGTACCCGGATATTCGGTTCCGGTTAACTGGAATCGGACCGGTTATCACCCCCACATATAATAAACGTCAGTAAAATAGTAACTAAAATCGTGACGGAAAAAAAATAATCGTGGGCGCCTATAAACACAACTAGTGAACTAGACTGGAGACCGTAAGCTAAAATTTATAGCGGTTCGCCACGTCAGCGTCAGCCGGGGTTCATGTTTATCCTGAACTCCATTCAACTGTCGTACAATCACATCACTCTCTCCCTCTCTCCCTCACACACACACAAACACACACTAATCACTCTCTCTATCTCTCATCACAACTACAGTCTACAGACCTCAGAGATGCATGCTTCAATTTCGCCTCTGTCCACCTCCAATCCGCCGCATTATACTTTCCAGCCATATTCGAGTTCCCGACTGAGCGGCCACCGGAGAGAGGCGTTTGGATTTCACTCGCCGTCGCAGTTCCGGAATCAAGCTGTCTCAGCGAAGACTCATTCGCGGCGACGGTCAGTTTTCTCGGCTTCGAATTCAGCCGTGGACAACGGAAGCAGCGCTCCGGCGTCGTTCGAATATGATCTCGTCATTATTGGAGCTGGTGTTGGCGGCCATGGAGCTGCGCTGCATGCCGTGGAGAAAGTAGGAGCTATGATTTGGTTTTTAGTTAGTGTTTTTATGAACGGGTGATGATGGTGGTATGGCAAAATTCGAGCTAAAACTCAGTGGCGTTACGCGAAAGTTGGGGTTTTTTAGCTTCATTATTGACTACTAATTTGTGAAAGTTCTATATAAGTTAAGTTTAGGCTTTAGTTTATTATGACTTGTGTTAAGTCTATCTTGCGGTTTTTGAGCTAAACTTGAGCTGCATTGTTGAATAGTACATGTTATGAGTTAGGGTTTTCAGGCATCAATGTTGCATTCAGTTTCATAATCGATGGATGAGCCTCTAATTTCCCCTGATCAAGGTGTTGAGCTGGATCATATTCATGAATTTTATGATTTTGAGCCTTAGTTGAATCATGTGAAATGTTTGGTTTTGAAAGAATTGAGTTTTACTTAGATCTTCACTTTGCTTGCACCATGAAATATTACTTCCAATCCTTCTCTCTCCAACAATGCTATAATGGACCTCTTTCTCTTTTATCTGACAAATAATTCAGTAGATATATAGTTGTAATAAAACCTCAAGAATTCCATGATTGCTTTCAGGGTCTCAAAACAGCTATTATTGAGGGTGATGTCATGGGTGGAACTTGTGTAAATCGAGGGTGTGTTCCTTCTAAAGCGCTACTTGCAGTAAGTGGTAGGATGCGTGAACTTCAAGATGAGCATCACCTGAAAGCTTTAGGTTTGCAGGTATTTCATTTACTTTTTAGTTAATGAAACACAAACTTGATAGTTTCATCCAGAAGGAGCTTAATATGATATTCGACACAAGCCTCTGAAAATTTATCTGTGGGAATAACGCTCCAGCTGACTCTGCTCTAGATTAGTATAATTATGGACAATATTTATCACTATTACTGCCTTTGATATGTAATTTAAATTGCACGCCATACTTCTGCATGAACGTTTTTCTTCCGTGACAATAGTTCATCCCTGAAACATGGATTAGCATAAGGAGTTACTGGTTGAAGTTCATATTTTATAATTAGATTATTCATCACACTTGATGCTGAAATCGCTCTTAGCTCTTAATTTTGTTGGGTCTTGTTTTTTCGTTGTAGTTATTGCTAGTACATTCCTTTCACCGTATGTATACTTTCAAAGATTTATTACACCTCTATTGTTCCTTGAGACTGCATCATAAGTTGGTCTTTATTTCTTCTACCACTAATTATAGGTTGCAGCTGCCGGGTATGACAGACAGGCAGTCGCTAACCATGCTAATAATCTTGCTTCAAGAATCCGTGGTAATCTGACTAATTCACTGAAGGCACTTGGGGTGGACATTTTAACAGGATTTGGCACCATAGTGGTACGCCATAAATGTTATGCTTTAAGAAAAATATATATACTGACAGCAAACTCTTATCTTATTCTAGATATAATGATGGACCATGTAACTGAGAGGAACTGCTTATTCAGTGTGAATCTTCCATATGAGTATTGAGTTTGTATATTTCACGCTATAAATCTCTCAAATTATTTCAGGGCCCTCATAAGGTCAAATATGGAAAAGTTGGTTTATCTGACAATGTGATTACTGCAAAGGACATAATTATTGCCACGGGGTCAATTCCCTTTGTTCCTAGAGGAATTGAAGTTGATGGTAGATGATCTCTCCGTTTAATTACTATTTTCATATCCACACTCCCTTATAGATCTATTGCATCTATAGCATCTATTGATGTCTCAGGATCGAATGCATTATCTGATACTTGTATCTTTCTCACTTGCTCGTTGTCTATTTTCTTTTCAACTAAAAATGCCGTGACCCGCACACAATTATGCAACAGCATGCTATGTTGATCTTGTGTAGCATACTATATATGCAATCCATTTTTCTTATGGATCTAAATGGTGCCATAATTGAGGGAATATAAGAGAAGAGAAATAGATTAGTCAAATAAGAGGTCATCTTTTTTCCTTCTCGTTTTGTCCTCTGGTTTTGTGGAGCATTATTTGTATTATAGGTGATCTCCCTATCATTTTCCCTAAAATAACCTGATGCATCATCTCTAATCTGCAGGGAAGACAGTAATAACTAGTGATCATGCCCTTAAATTGGAATTTGTTCCAGATTGGATCGCCATAGTTGGAAGTGGTTATATTGGGCTTGAGTTCAGTGATGTGTATACGGCTCTTGGTAGTGAGGTAATGACAAGGATCTTTTTTCGTTTTCCTGTGACATCTTTAAAGCCTGAGAAATCATTACTTTTTAACTTTTACTTTCCCAAACTCAAAAATTTCCATTTAGGTATGAATTGGTGAGAATTGGAGAAATAGATAATCAACCCAGTTCCTAATCTTTTCAACACTTTTACCTTATTTTATGAGGATTTCTAGTTTTGTTTTTTCAGCTGACTCCTGTTATATCTTTTCTGTCAAAATTTTGATTGGACAAACTCAAAAGCCTTGCTGAGATGCGATAGCCTATCAGAGATTGAGATGCTCCTTCGATCAACTAATTCTGGACTATTATATAGGTTACATTTATTGAAGCTATGGATCAACTTATGCCCGGATTTGATCCTGAGATAGGCAAGTTGGCTCAAAGAGTTTTGATAAATCCACGAAAAATTGATTATCACACTGGAGTATTTGCTACCAAGGTATAGAGTTATTTCTTAGTTTGCACATACCTTCCTCTAAATGCTAACTTTTTTTAATTCTGATATTTTTGGAAGATAACTCCTGCAAAAGATGGGAAGCCAGTGACTATTGAGCTTATTGATGCCAAGACAAAAGAACTGAAAGATACATTGGAGGTAACAAATATTGTTCCTATTTACCATCTTCCTTGCATTCCTAAAACACAACGAATGTACACTGCGACTTGCCATCTCCTTCACCCAACAATATTGAAAAAGAAAGTAAAAAAGTTTATACCAACTGGACAAGAAAAATTAAATTTCAAGATAGGAAGGTGCTTATGTTTTCAGAAGTCGGGTATAGGATGTTCCACTTAGTTTCTGTTTTCCTCCAATCTACAACATAAATGTCTGACATAGCGATCCAATGTATTTGTATGCAACTAAAGAATGTAGTTTTGAAATATTATGCTATCCAGATGATCTACTTAACACAAGGATATTAGGCAGGGAAAATTGAGCTAGTAGACATCGAAAACCATTACAAGTTATATAGATTGGTCGGCTAAAAGCGACAGCCGCCATTTTACTGCTAGCTTTAAACATGGCACCTGGTTACAGAAGGGTAATAGACATCAGATTTCTGGATTTAATGCAAAAGCCTCTGAGAGATTTCTTGCACCCATCAGATATGACTCTTCTCATTTAGTATGTGAGATGCGAACCATTTGTGAGCTAGTAACACTGTTTTGATGTAGGTTGATGCAGCATTAATTGCAACTGGAAGGGCTCCATTCACAAAAGGCCTTGGACTGGAGAACGTAAGTATTTGATAACCCTATCTTAAATAATAAATTTGTTCTCAAACTAATTTATGGTCCTTGTATTATGGTTCTATTGCTCGTATATTGTAATATGATACTCCCTCCGTCCCACATATATTGACCTATTTTTCTTTTTAGGCTGTCCCATATATATTGACCAGTTTCCTTTTTCAAAAACCTTTATTACTCACACACCTTTAAATAATACTCCCTCTGTCCATTCAAACTGTTTCACCTTTTTGAGTTGTTCCATTTCAAGTGTCTCATTCCCATTTTAGGAAATAATAAGAGATTTTAATTGTGTAATTAGTTGGCCTAATTACACCTTCAATCCAATTGTCTTGCCAATCACTTTTCTCTCTCTCTCTCTCTCTAAATACATGTGGGCCAATACACTTTATACTCTAGCCCCCTTTTTTCTTAATATTCATGCCCAAAAGAAATGAGACACTTCGAGTGGAACGGAGGGAGTATTTATTACCCACGCACCTTTACACATAAGTCAACTCTCCTAAATACATGTGCCCAAGAGAAATGTGTCAGTATATATGGGATGGAGGGGAGTGCATGTTAGGAATTTGAAAAATAAATTAATTACATGGGGAGCCTTCTTCAAGACATAACTACTGCATTTCATTTGTCTGAAACTAGTCCGGTCTTTCCGTACATTGTTTGGATTTTCACTTTATCAGTCTCAATGTATGAACAATGGTCTCTGTCTTGACGTGGCTGCAGATTAATGTGGAGACACAAAGAGGTTTTGTTCCTGTTGATGAGCGCATGAGAGTGATTAATGCAGATGGAAACCTGGTTAGCTGGTCATGTATTTCTCTCTGAAAACTGTTTATGAAAACCTCTATTGTGCTTGATACAATACTTCTGTCATTAGATCCCTCACTTGTACTGCATCGGTGATGTAAATGGCAAATTGATGCTTGCTCATACTGCAAGCGCTCAAGGAATTTCTGGTTGGTGGTTGTACTTAATAATCAGTATGTGAACTTTATGTTTACTTAACTTGTTTCTTCTAATTTATATATGTTATCTTCTTACAGTTGTTGAACAACTTACTGGAAATGATCACGTGCTTAACCATTTATGCATTCCAGCAGCCTGTTTCACTCATCCTGAAATCAGTATGGTTGGACTGACCGAGGTGCACCTTCTAGTGACTGCAAACTATAGCTACAATCATTTCATTTCTTAAAAACTGCTTAGCGTTGCTAAATTCTCCATGCACTTCCTTAAAAAATTCGAAGAGGCATAATGGATTGTATACACTCTGTATAATGTTTGCCCATATGATTTTGCCTGTTTGTGCCTACTCAGTCACTAGATCTCATTATTGATTTCTTCTAAGATCTCGGTGGTTTTACACTTTTACTTTCCAGCCTCAAGCAAGGGAAAAAGCTGTAAATGAGGGGTTTGAAATAAGTATTGCCAAAACGAGTTTCAAGGCCAACACCAAGGCCTTGGCTGAAAACGAAGGGGAAGGACTTGCAAAGGTCTGTCTCCTTGATCTTCTTTTTGCTGCTACATAAACATGTGAAAATGGTATAGTAGTAATTAGCATGCACTTGATTGAGGCATGCTAGAATATCTGCTTCGTGAGAATCAAGGAAAGAACAGACCAAGGTTCCTTGTCCTCTCTTCTTTCTCTTTCAGTATGACTGAATTTTATCAAAGAAAGGACGAGGAAAAGTGATGAAAGGAAGGAATAGCATCATTTGAAGCAAGAAAACCATCTTCATTAGTCTTCCATGACCTAGCTATAAAAGTCATCTGGTGCATTTGGTTATACTTTTATGACATCTTCCTCTTGGGCCCTTAACCCTCGTATATCATGAGCATGAATCGAAATGTTCACTATTTTTTTTTTGGGGGGGGTGCTGGAGTGCTGCATTTGAATGAGGCAAATACTTCTAAGCATACAGAAATTTCTTGGATTTCAGCCTTTCTTTTTGCAGTTGATATACAGACCTGACACCGGTGAAATTCTTGGTGTACACATTTTCGGGATGCATGCTGCAGACCTCATACATGAAGCATCTAATGCTATTGCATTAGGCACCAGAGTTCAGGTATGGGAATATGCTCAAATTAGCAATCTTGAAAGATCCAACATGGAAGTATTGGAATATCACTTATGTTTGTATATCGGTACCTCACAGGACATAAAGTTTGCCGTTCACGCACACCCAACATTATCCGAAGTTCTTGATGAGCTATATAAATCAGCAAAGGCAAGCTTTTGAGATATTGGGATCCAGTTGTTATCACTAAACACACACAAACTCACAAAATATTGCATATATGTACTAAAGCTTTCTTCACTGAACTCATGGTACAGGTTAACTCCCATAATACTAAGTCAGTTAGTGAACCTGTCGCCGTATAACCACTCGTCGCTGTACAGGACCTTCATTCTTGTAAGAGATTTTTGAACAAGTCATTGTATAGGATATTCGTTCTTGTAAGAGATTTTTGAGCTATTAAAATGAGCAGATAGTTTTTAAATGAGCTATTAAAATTGATGCTATCAGAACAGCTGGTTGAACCCTTATTAATCAACTGTCTTTGGTCTGCAACAACTCCTCAATTCGATTTTTCACCTCCTCTAGGTACGTCTTCTAGTCGATCATTTGTAATTAGAATATTCACAATGCATATGGCTGATATTTAAACTGGTCTAATATCATCATTTGTTTGATAAAAAGGCTTCTCATTGATCCTATTATCGAATGAGGCAATGACAGTCGCTACTCAGACCAAAAGTGAAGGTAACCATACCTTAAAAGATTCTTACGTAAAAATATTCAGCCCAAAAGTGAAGGTAACTATACCTTAAAAGATTCTGAAGTAGAAATATTCAACAGTTAGATCATGTACTCTATTATGTTATGTTGGGTGGACTTGTCTTGATACTTTGTCTCGGGATAGTGTCACGTAGGATTAGTCTTGCCTCATGAGTCTCAGCCTTCCCCCTTACAAAATCAATATGGGGTAATTTTGGGCCAAGTCAATCTGTAGCAATCTTGAGTAACTGAACATCCTCTATCTGCAACAGAACACAAGCCTATTACCCTACCTAAACCCACTACGGCCCACAAGTGTCAACGACAGCTCCCATGCATGCCTTGGTTGCCCATGAATTCTACTTCCCAATTCCAATATTAGACAAGCATGTAGATCTGTGCAATGAAAATCTAGTTTGTCAAAAGGAAAAAGGCAAAAATATCTAGGGGTGATTCTGATTTCGGTTTGGATTTTTGCCTAATCTGAACCGATCCAAAAATTTGAAATTTTCTAAAAATTATATTCGAACCGAACCAAATTATACGAAAATCCGAATCCGAAATCCGAACTTTCAAATCTGATATGAACCAAAAATCCGAAAATCTGATAAATCTGAAAATTGTAAAATTATTTTTCTAAATTAATACCAAAAGGTTGGTAGTATATAAAATATCATGTTTCAATATTTATGTAATAAGAGTG